>JAHXHD010000004.1:0-34780 GCA_019857685.1 Papiliotrema terrestris | reverse complement strand
GTGCTGGGCGGGGAGGCGAGGGAGTGGAGAGGTCAGTCGGCTGTTAGGGGCTCGCAGACAGAAGGGAGGGTTGGGGTTCATCAGGGTCTGGTGGACGTTTAGACGAATCGGGGTACATGGGTACGCACATGTATATGTCACACTCAGGCGCCTTGGTCCGAGTCCAGCATCACAGGTCGGTGCGTCCTGCACGAGCGGTTCGCATAGCTTCACCATCGTGCACCGCCATTGATACCATGAGAGTGATGGCGGTCGCCGCCGCCGACGCGGTTGTCGACGCGCTTGATTTGAGCTGGAACAATCTCAACTCGGCCGGTTGACTTTGCATCGATCTGGTACGCATCGCACCCTTTTGGTCCATACATAAAGTTTCAGCGACCCTCAACATGGCACAAAAGCAAGCAACAAGGCAGAACCAAGCGATCACGCTCAAGGGCTCGACGGCGCTCGTCACCGAGTTCTTCGAGTACTCGGTCAATAGGTACGTTTCGGCAGTGAGCGGGACCGACAGCATGCACGCAAGCTGACCCACAGCATCTTGTACCAGCGAGGCGTGTATCCATCCGATGACTTCCGGTGCGTCGACGAGGGTTGGGTGGTTTGAAAGGGGCGAGCGCTGACCGGAAGGATGGTCAAGAAGTATGGGTTGCCGATGCTCGTCACCGCCGATGAGAGCGTCAAAGAGTACCTCCAGACGATCCTGCAGCAAGTCCAAGGTGAGTCCAGGCGCCTGATCCCAAACAATGACGCAGATGCAGTACCCGGATTAGCTAATGAGCTCACGGCAGAATGGCTCCTCTCATCCAGCATCACCCGTCTAGTCCTGGCGATAAAATCCGTCGAGACGGACGAAACCCTCGAACGATGGCAATTTGACATACATACCGAAGAGTCCGCCGCGAACAGCGCGCCGTTACCTGGAGGGGCGAAGCCACCGAAGAAGAAGGAGAAGACGGAGAAGGACGTGCAAGGCGAGATAAGGGAGATCATGAAGCAGATTACGTCGAGCGTGACGTTCTTGCCGATCCTGGAGGAGGAATGTGAGTCGAACCCCTGCCTACAGTGTGCATATGGCACAAGCTGTGCTGACATGCAGGCACATTCACGCTACTGGCGTACACGAATGACTCGCCGGATGTGGCTATACCAGCGACGTGGGATGATGCGGATCCGCACCTGATCGACCGGGGCAAGGTTGAGCAGGTGCGGTTGAGGAGCTTCAGCACGAACGTGCACTCTCTAGAGGTGCGTGCGGAGGCGCTGACATGTAAGTTGCTGACAACAGGCGATGGTTGCGTATAGAGTTGGCGAGTAGAGATGACCCGGATGCCCGGGCTGTATCGCAGATCGTAACGATGATGAACTCATGACCTTTCCCGCGACCTGCAGCTTGGAGCACGTGCATATGGTGAAGCCCGAGGTCGTTTGACGGACTGATACTGTCGCTAAAACCCACGTCCGCCCGACAACCTGACGCCCACCTGGACCTTTACCCAGAATGATGCCTGCAGAGGAATCTACGCCTCGACAACGACGTCCCCGCCATTTACCCGGTCCCGGTACCGCCTACATCTCCCAGCTCTCATCGTCGTCCCCGACCGAGAGATGATACCCATCGCGGATCGATCGGAGAGGCGACGTGCTGCGCGGTTGATCCTGCGTTTGAAGTATGTGGCTATTCGCTCCGCGTGCTGCGATGACTTGTCGGCTTGCCAAATGCTGAGCGATACGTCGGTATGGAGCATACGCCCGGGACGGTCGAGCTGTCGATACCGGTGTCTCGTGTCGACTAGTGCTCGGTGTTTCGTGTCGATCAATGCTCAAGCTAGCAGAAACGGGCGTTCGGAGGAGGTCAGCATTGGACTTGCTTGACGTACCGGCCGACGCGCCGGCCGACATGCTGTGTGAATCCTGCGATACTTGACTGCAGAGAAATCCGTTGATCGTGCCCTGGCAAGTCAGCCGTTAGCTACAGCGAGGACCGCACCTCAAGAGTAGCGACGCGTTGCCTCGAGTCGCGCTGTCTCACTCGGACTCGCTCTGCCTCGCTTTCGCCCTTTCGGGATCACCACGGGGATTGTCGGCGCTGCGTGCGGGTCTCGAGGTCAGCGCCAAAACGGCCCTGAGGCGTGTGCAATTGCGCCTTACCATCAGTGATCAGACCCGCTTCCTCCAGATCCTGCGCCAGTCTGTACTACCCTGAGCTAACAGAGGCACACTTGTACCCCACCTCATACACTTGGGAAGACCAAGGATTTCCGTCATCTCGGGGGTGGAACGTGAAACCGAACCTGCGGACCGCATCGGTGGGATCGGCGACTTCATCGCTACCGGGCCTGGCACGTTGGCATGCGCGAAGACAGTGGATCAGGACATTGACACTAAGCGACCTACCGGACGCAAAGCCGAGCCTCCTACGACTTGAGCCGTGCCGGGATTCTGCGTATCGATCGACTCACTTGGCTCTTGATCATGCCCGGCCATCTTGGTTCCTGGTACACCACAACGTTTGAGACGTTTGGCGAGGGATATTTCGTGCCTCGATACACATCAAGCTTAATCATGCCCATGCCCTTTCCGTTCGCCATCGAGAAGGGATCATACCCGCTTCGCTATAGTTCAGCGTCCCGAGCATGGCGGCTGCAAGATACTCACCGCTCGCATGATCTGGAAAGCATGGGAGTGGATCACTTGTGAGCCTTCTGCATCGACGGTGGCGGTGTAGAAGTGCTCTACGTTGTTCGGCTGATGCGAGTTCTTCCCGATGATCGTACGGCCGAACTCCCGCCCGTCTATCCTGAGAACCACCATGAAATCTTGTCTTCCGGCCTTCGCTTGTGGTGTTTGAATCGGAAAGTTACCGTCTGAATGGTCAGCAGCAAGTGATAGGATCTATGATCGAGCTGTTGCGCACTTGTTCCTCCCTCACAGCGATGTAACATTTCTGGGTGGGTATTGCGAGCAAGTCAGAGGGTTCGGCCTCGGCTGATTGCTCGACTGCGGTCAGAGGCAACGAGAAAGAAGCGGGACGACTAACCTAGAGGGATACCGTCCGATAACACCCACGACTCGAGGTCAGCGACCTGATTACTCCCCCGACCGAACATCACACTTACGATGAACTCGTTGTACTTTGGGCCGGCAAACATGACCAGTATGAATGACGATGATGGTGGGAAGGAAGACCTCGGGCATGGTTAGAGAGGACGGCAGGGGCCGATCAGCGAAACGCCATGGTCCGTGTCAAATCGCCCTGAACAGACCCCGGCCGCACCTCGTTTCAGATCTCGTATCGCCCGATCACTCGCCATCAACCGAGGGTGCCTTTGCCTTCGTTGGACCGCTAGACTGACCTTGCGAGACGTACCAGTCAACAGCGTATGTGAGCGACACCGTTGCGTGGCCTAAGACCTCTCCACTGACAAGAGACGGGTTGGTTAAATCAACCGATTCGGTCCCCGCGGGCGGGCGGCGCTCCTTGGGGTTGACTGGAAGATGAAGGCGGAGTGTGATGAATCAAGGCATATGACCATAGGGCAAGCAGCTCCTGCTTCCGATTGAGCATCAATGTACATACATCATCATGGTTCGCCGTGGATCTTCGTCTGCTCGATGCCAGATATCAACGTTTCCACGTCGTCCAGCTCTGCCTCGTCCTCTTCCTCTTCACTCTCCGACACGTTCGACTCCCACTCCTTTCCGACGTGATTAGGGTTGGCTCGGAGAAGGTCACCGTCGTCGTACTCGGCTGCGACGTCAGCGCTGGTGACCGATCGCCCCGGGATCGGTTCCGACTTACCCTTGCGTGCCTTCCGCTCCCTTGCCTCTTCCTCCATCTCCGCTTGAATTGCCTCCTGCTCTGCTTGCACTTCCTCCGCCGTGTGGCACTTTCGATACCGCTCGATCAGGTGGCTGTTCATCTTATAAAAGCCATGGCCCCATGAGAATTTGGATAATCTGACGTGAGCGCAGGTACCTTGGCAGTTGGGTCTACGCACAGGATCTCGGCCCACTCCGGATGCCCGGTGATGTAGAACCCAGCCGCAAGAGCTTCAACACAGTTCAGACGCCATGGCTTGCCGTAGTTGACGGGGTTTGTAGCGATTAAAAATGGTACTGTGGGTCAGCCGAGAAGCCTTCGGCAAGGGATTCATACGCACACAGGCGCTCGTGCGGCGATTTGATCTTCCCAAACGGCACCTCGTCCAACCTCGCCCAACTGCACTCGACCACCGCCAGTCCCGAGATCTGCACAATCTCATCATCGCTAGGCGAGATCGGCTTCTTCCCGCGCGGCCTGCTTTTTCAACTCTGGCGGCGCAGTCACAACTAGGTCGCACTTACGTCAACACCACCCCTCGGAATCGTTGCCCGACGCGCATGCTAGTGACGAGCTTTTGCCTTGCCAGCTTCTTGCCAGAACACCGCTTGGGATCGCAATGATCAAAGTCCCACATAGCAACTGGCACCGCGATCTTGATCTCCTCTTCCTCTTCCTCCTCCTCTTCGTCATCGTCGTCCTCGTCGTCATCCGAGTCCGCCTGGGCCTTGTCCCTGCCGTCCCCGGACTCTTCATCTGATGCCCCTGATCCCGACGCTTGAGAGGACGAGTCTGACCTCAGCTTGACACCTAAGTCGTAAACCCGCAGCAGCTCACCGTCCTCCTGCTCGTCGCCGTCAACCACGCTTATGGGTACGCCGTCGAACCGGTCCGACGATCGTAGCGGCCGACCGCCTCGTGGCGCCCCTCCTCCGCCCCTACCGCGTCCTCGACCTCGACCTCGCCCCCTCGTCGGCGCTGGTGCATTCTTCGCCTTTCCTGGTTTGCCCATCTTGGATGACTGTTGTCAACCTCCCCGTTATTTCAGCCGGTCAGCTGAAACCCGGCACTGTGTTCAATCACGTGATCCTGGCGGCAACAGCTGCTACCGCATCCCTTGCACGTCTCTTGTCACTATACCCCACATCGGTCACCATAGCGTAGACAGATACATGATGGTTTCTCTGTAGTCTACCTGCCCACATTCAAGCTCCTATGGAAGACTGAAGCCCTACGGCGCGACGCATATGAAGGAAGCAGTGGCAGCGGCTGAGACCGCGGTGATAAATTGATTCCGCGTCCAAGTGGAAATTGGGTCGCGGTTCAAGCGCGTCGGCGTCGAAAGGTTGGTCCATGCGCTTCCATCATCTACAACCTGCAAAATGGCCGCAACAATGTACCAGCGAGACCCGCGAGCGGTGAGGTGCAAGGAAGAGGATGGAAGGCATGATCACAGCTAACCCTCAGGGCCTGTTCCTCGGCGGCTCCAGGACGAGCGGCGCGGAGATTCGCGATGCCAACGGTGAGCTACCGCTTGATGTCTTCGCGCCCTGTGACTGATGTCAGTGACGGCTTGTCAGACCGTCTCGAACATCCTGAAATCGTCTCTGGGACCGGTCGGGTGCGTCCGGAGCTGAAATGGCGTGTGCGCTTTGCTGACCGCAGCCTTGACAAGATGCTTGTGGACAATGTCGGAGACGTGACGATTACCAACGACGGAGCGACAATCCTGTCGTTGCTGGAGGTCTCTCACCCAGCTGTACGTTCTTACAGACAGCCATCTTTGTGGGCCACTGCTGACACTCAGGCACGAATCCTGGTCTCGCTCGCTACGCAGCAGGACAAGGAGGTCGGCGACGGTACCACCTCGGTCGTCCTTCTCGCTTCCGAGCTGTTGCGACGCGCAAACGAGCTTGTCCGAAACAAGATCCACCCTACGACTGTCATCACCGGATACCGACTCGCCTGCAAGGAGGCATGTCGATTCATGGCGGAGCAACTGTCGACCAAGGTGGACAAGCTGGGCAAGGAGTGCTTGATCAACGTGGCCAAGACGTCCATGTCGTCCAAGATCATCTCGGCGTGAGTGGAACGGCCGCGATCCAGATGAAGGTCAACGACTCACACGCAGGGACGATGACATCTTTGCTCCCCTTGCGGTCGACGCCATGCTCGCGGTCAAGACGATTAACCCCCGAGGCGAGAAGAAGTACCCGGTCAAGGCGGTCAATGTGCTGAAGGCACACGGAAAGAGCGCCCGGGAGAGTTTCCTGGTCAACGGTTACGCCCTGAACTGCACCGTTGCCAGTCAAGGTGAGCTACTTGGCACGTTGATGACTGCATGGCTAACGAGCAGCGATGAAGACGCGCATCCAGGGCGCCAAAATCGCTTGTCTCGATATCAACCTCGCCAAACAACGCATGCACCTCGGTGTGCACATCACCATCGACGACCCGGACCAACTCGAGGCCATCCGAAAGCGAGAGTCTGAGATCGTGCTTGAACGCATCCGCAAGATCCTCGCCACGGGTGCAAACGTTATTCTCACTACCAAGGGAATCGACGACCTGTGTCTGAAAGAGTTTGTCGAGGCGGGCGCGATGGCCGTGCGAAGATGTCGAAAAGAGGACCTGCGACGGATCGCCAAGGCCACCGGTGCTCAGCTCGTCTCGTCGTTGGCCAACCTCGAGGGGGAAGAGACGTTCGAGGCGTCCAGTCTGGGTTACGCCGAGGAAGTTGTGCAGGAGCGAATTTCAGACGACGAGCTCATCTTGGTGAAGGGCACCAAGGTTGTCAGCTCTGCCTCGATCATCCTGCGGGGAGCAAACGACTACATGCTGGACGAAATGGAGCGGGCACTGCACGATTCTCTGTCCATTGTGAAGCGAACGCTGGAGAGTGGAAGCGTTGTACCGGGTGGAGGCGCCGTCGAGACGGCTTTGTCGATCTACCTGGAGAACTTCGCTACCACCCTGGTGAGTTGCTCACCTTCATCCATGGCCATCGCTAACTCGACAGGGATCCCGAGAACAGCTCGCCATCGCCGAGTTCGCCCAGGCCTTACTCACCATCCCCAAAACCCTTTCCATCAACGCCGCCAAAGACTCTACCGACCTCGTCGCCAAGCTGCGGGCATACCACAATGCAGCCCAGAACGCAGGCGTCGATGACCCGAAGCGCGGACTCATGTTCTACGGCCTGGATCTGCTCAACGGCGAGGTGATTGACAACCGAAATGCGGGTGTTCTCGAGCCGACCATCTCGAAGATCAAGTCGTTGAAGAGTGCACTGGAGGCCGCGACGAGTTTGCTGCGAATCGATGATAGTATACAGGTTGCGCCGGAGCAGAAGGACGAGCCGGACCCACACGGTCACTAGACGAGATGAGCACGACCTGACATGTATCATTGCCAACACGTCTGTGTTCAGTGCGATTCGTAACTTTGCGGGGTTGTGTAATTGCCGCTGCTATTTGCTCCTCTCCTCGCCGGTCGAATCGTCAGAAGTCACTACACCCGTGGATGCATAGAGAAGCGACCTGCAACGTCCAAATAGCTCGCAAGGCGACGGAGATCGCTCCCAGTCCGGGTCAATTCATCGCCGCTGCCGCTTACCGAGTACCTTGCTCCGAATTCGCTCGATGACCATTTCGCAAAGTTCACCTCGACCCATACTACTCATTACCATCATGAACCCGCTCAGAACAGCATTGAGACCGGCGCTGCTACGAACTGTGCCCAAGGCTCGCGCTACGCCCATCTTGCGCAATATCGGACCGATCAGGACGTATTCCACGCGGGAGCGGACGCTGCGAGATCGATCGTTGACAGGTGTGAGTGGGCCTCTACAGCATGCGTGGGCAGACCGGTCCTCCGCCGAGAAGATCTCATCCATCCTCCTCACCCCCTCCTTTTTGAGGAACGTCCACATCTCCGCATATATCGGCGTGACAACGTGGTTCCGAGCTGACCCGCAGCCATTCTCATGGAAAGCGGCCGTCCTGTTCCTCTTGACCGGCGGAGGACTGTACCTGTACTTTGAACGAGAAAAGGCCGCCATGCTCGAGCAGAGGCGTGAGTCCTTGCCCATCTCTCTGACGATCTCAGCTCATCCGCAGGCAAGGACGCCGCCGCCAAGTCCATAGGCCGCCCCTCGATCGGCGGGCCCTTCTCCCTTGTCGACACCAATGGCCAGCCATTCACCGAGCAGGACTTGCTGGGTAAATGGACGCTCATCTACTTCGGCTTCACCAACTGTCCCGACATCTGCCCAGAGGAGCTGGACAAGATGGGCGATGCTGTCGACCTGCTCGAGGCGAAGGTGGGCCAGGGCAAGGTGCTGCCTATTTTCGTCAGCGTCGATCCGGCTCGGGACTCTGTCGCCCAGGTCAAGCGGTATATGTCTGGTGCGTCAAGAATCGAGAGGCGACATGCACTTGCGCCGTGGCTGACAGCAGAATTCCACCCGAGCATGGTGGGCCTGACCGGTGACTACGAGAGCGTGAAGAAAGCGTGCAGGAGCTACAGGGTGTATTTCTCCACTCCACCCGACGCAAAGCCGACGGACGACTACCTAGTTGACCATTCGTGAGTCGAAGGAACGATCATTATTTCCCCAGGCTGTGTCCCAAAGCTGCTAGCACACACCCGATGCAGCCTGCAGGACATCGAAGCACGGAGGCTGATTCCAGCATCTTCTTCTACCTCATGGACCCCCTTGGCCAATTCGTCGATGCTTTCGGAAAGGCCACACTCGCCGACGAGGTCATGCGCAAGACGCTCGACGCTATGGACAAATGGGAGAAGGCGGGAGGACACGCAGCTGCAGGCCTGCCAAGAATACAATAAGCGCTCAATGCGCGATGCCACCATATGCACATGATCATCATTCATCATACTTGTCCGAGCTGTTCGTCATGTCGTACCTATCCGTCATGTTAGCCTGCTCGGCGGCTCGGCGTTGCTCGTTCACGCCGGACCCGATCAATTCCTCCCTCGTCCTCAGTCGTCGCTATGAGCTCTTCGCCTCTTAGCATCCCTGCCGTCGATGTCGATGCCCGTCGCGGTCGACAGCGCTCCCATTGACGCGCGAGACCGCTTGACCTGTCCAGCCGTGTTTCCGCGGTTTTGCAGTTTGTTGCTGCTGAACGGCTTGAGTGGTCGCTTTTGGATGGACGACGATGGGGTGCGGTGCTTGGTATAGTCTGGCCCAGTAGGGGGCGGTAGACCTGAAGGTCGTCCTTTGTGAAGGGTCGAAGGCGAGCGGGATGTTGTAGCGACGGGCTCTGTTATCATTCTCGTCTGTGTTATCGAGACCGACCGAGGCTGCGCGGCGGATGACAACCGAGCTTCGGGTCGCGCAAATGCCATCGAAGATCTCGGCGCTCGTATAGGCGGCTGGGAGCGGTACGCCTCAGCTTCGATCTCGAGCTGCTCCTCATCCGGCTCGATGTAGTCCAAGTCGGGAGGATCGGCCTGGCCGATATCCTGGAGGTAAGAATCACACGGGACAGACGACATGCACCCAACCGACTCACGTCGTCAATCTCCAGGGGTGGGACCATCTCCACATCCCCATCCACGTCTGGTGACCCGCTGATGCCATGTTCCGGTGCGTTTTCTGCCCCGCCCTCGGGCACGTCAAACACCCTCACCATCTCTTCCACCTCAGCGATGACCTCTCTGGCTAGATTCCTCA
Organism: Papiliotrema terrestris; assembly: GCA_019857685.1. NCBI lineage: Eukaryota > Fungi > Basidiomycota > Tremellomycetes > Tremellales > Rhynchogastremaceae > Papiliotrema > Papiliotrema terrestris. The sequence goes on along the minus strand of JAHXHD010000004.1, from coordinate 25,262 downwards.
TCTCTTCAACGCAAAGCCCCTCCTGTTCATCCGTCAGGTCCCGGAAGATCTCTTGTCGTGACAAGCGGCGACCGGCTTGCCTTCCCGTCAGCTTGACCTTGCATCACCTCGGCTGTACTCACTTTGTCCTGCTTAGTGCCCCCTCGGCGCGCTGACGGTACAAGTCGAATCGTCGGGCTTGGTCCGACGACATGGCGCGAATGTAGCATCTCGACCCTGACGACCTGATATACCCCCTCCAAGCGGCAGTGTCCTCGAACTCGTCCGGGCCGCGGATGGGCGGAAAGTACATCTTGATGACGTTCTCGATGTCGCTCAGTGCGACACGCGGTTTCGTCAACAGAGTGACGATGTGCTACATCTTCAGCCTCGCAGCGGACCTGACGTGCTGGAGGGGGCCTACGATAAGCCTCAGCTGGAACGAGAGCTCCATCATGGCATCCGCTCGCGGTATGTCCTTCTCGTACTCATCCGTCCTTATATCCCGTAGTCGTTCACCCTGCGCCTGCATCAAAGCCCCATATCGCACCCACTCTCTTTCTTCGATTCCCTTAGCACCGAGCTGCGCGATGAGGGTGCCTTGGAGAACGAGGGCTCGACGCGCTTGTCGATGAACCTGAGATGAAAGGATTTGGATGTGAGCGAAAAGGTCGAGGATTCGGGGTAGATTGCTGAGGTGATAGAGATCGAGGAACTCGACGAGCGCATCATACACCGCTCGAGGGTGAGGCGGATGCGGACGGTTGTTGGTCCTCATTCCTTGAGCAAAGTAGGCGTCTGAACCAAGCGTCAAGGTGAAAGACCGAATTAACGAGTGCTCAAAGCCGACGCGTCGGTTGACGTGTGAGCCGGACGAGCTTGACCACGAACAGCCTTACGTCCGCGTGTTGCTCAGGCGAGATAGAATTACAGGACGACGCTGCAGAGCTCGTTCCGGCCAATGAATTACATGATAGTACACAGGTCGCATATCCTCCCCCAACAACGCTCACGCCCTCGACCCCTTCATCTTGGTCAAAGCGTTTGAACTCCTCACTCGGCTCTTCTTCGCCACGACCTTTTTGCCCCGCGCCTTCTCCCCCTTGGTTGCGTGCAGCTTCACCGCGCCCTTCTCCGCCTCGCTGCCCATCTTCCCGCGCATCTTCTTCTTGGCCAGCCGTCGCGCTTGTCGCTCATCGTCGGCGGACTTGGCAGCCTTACGCTCCTCCTTGGACAGGTTCTTGATCTTCTCGCCCAGCAGGGGGTTGCCCTTTGGTATCGGGCCAGATTGCAGCGGCTTCGCCGCCGTCGCGGGCTTCCTTATCTTGTCTTTGGTCGTCGACGCATTCTTACCCGCACCGTTGGCTGTCGTGCCCGTAGCAGTCTTGGTTGCTGGCTTGACGACGTTTGCTGACGGCAACGTTTTAGCGCGTTGCACTCGCAGAGGCTTCTTGGCGAAGCGGAGTTTAGCTTGGTCGATTCCGAGCACCTCGTCGACGCTCTCCGTGTCCTGCCGTCAGTTATTGTTTACCGGGACAATACCAAGCTACTCACGACAAAGTGGACATAGGCGAATCCTTTCCCCATCTGCGTTTCTTTGTCCCGCACGACCCGCACGCTCGTCACGTAAGTCGATCCGTCTTCACGCGGTCCCCGCTCCGCCTTGATCAGCTCCTCAAAGAACACGCGCAGATCCTCCTCTTTCGCGGCGTAGTCCAGCCCGCCCACGAACGCGGTCCGCTTCGGATCAGAACCAGCTGTCCAAGCATCCCGCTTCTTCAAAGCCGTCGTGGCGCCCTGCAGCGCTTCCGACGAGGGCAGCCGAGCCGTGTCGACGCGGATCATTCTGCCGAGGAAGGTGCTCCCGTCGGCCTTGAGGGCAAGCGTGGCCGCCTCGAAGGGGTCCAGAATGGGCGGGAGGTTGGCCGGTCGGTCAGGGGGCGGGTACGCAAAGACGACATAGGCGTTACAGCTGTCCGCCTCGGCGTGGAACTGTGGTCAATCGGCTGCATCGATCGAACATGCGCACAACCCACCTCTTTCTTGATGAAGGCAACGCGTCGCTTGCCCTTGGCATCGATGTACGTCTTGCTCGTGTCAATTTCCTCCTTGTCCCGCTTATCGCCCGACTTCAGCAGCTCCTGCTGCTCCTTCCATGCTCGCGCTCGCTCCTTCTCCCTCTTGGCCCGCCTCTGACCCTCCTCTTCCGTGTCCGCCGACGCAGCAGTCGGCGCGGCAAAGGGTACCGAACGCAGACGAGCCGACTCAACCTTGGCTCCAGGTGCGAAAGTGAGAATATGGGCCCGAAGCTGAGAGAGCCCAGACTGCCGATCAGCGGAATCCCCGTCGAGCAGGGCACACTTACCTTTGACTTGGCAACTTCCAGCGGTAGGTTGCCAACAAAGATCGTCCGTCGGTCCCTGTCCTCTTTCGACTCGTTCTCCGGGACATACTTCTGCGCCTTGACCTTCTTCTGCTTCGCTTTGCCCTTGACGGCCGCCTCATGGACCAGCTCGGTGTCCTCGTCATCCTCGACCTCTGCCTCCGAGTATTCGTCATCCTCATCTTCAGCCGCTACCGGGACCGACAGCCGCTCCTCCGCTTGAAACTGCTCCGCCTCCGAAGTGCGCCGAGCTGTACTCTTCGCCTTCTTCGATGATGCGGACTCGATCACCTCCTCGACGGGCTTCTCGACTGTTCTCGACGAGCTGGCGACTGGCTGCACTGGTGGCGCCACCGCGAAGGCGGCCTGGCAATCAGCATTGCCTCCATCGATTCCTCGTTTCCGAACGTACACCTTTGTTGAAGACATCATCCAGCTCCGGATTGCTCTTCCCGCCAAAGAGCGAGAAGGTTGCCGGCGCAGCAACAGCAATAGCAGCAGGCGCCTTGCCATCTGCTCCAGCTTTCGCCTTGGATTTCTCCTTCTTCTGTTTCTTCACCTCCTTCTCGACCGCAGCTGCTCCCTCGACGTCGGTCTTGCTTCGCTTGGCCATATCTACTTGATGTTCAACGATATCTACAGGCTGAAGCACTTCCGGCTGAAATTTCAGAATGGACCGTAGACATGAAGCGGGTAGCACCGTGCCAAGCCACGCGAAGTCCACGTGAGCAACCCCAGCTCGAGACTGCCACATCGCGAAATTCCCGTTGTGATCCGATGCGACAGAGGTCACCTGACCATTACGTTGTTTGCCACCCAGGTACCGATTGGGCCCTTTGTTGACAACTATTTCGGTTGGCTCAAAGCGGTAATTGCGAAGGAAGTGGAGGCGGGTTGACGGTGCTCATGATCTGCGTGTGGCACATTCGGCATTCTCAACAGCTACCTCGAGCATACCCGCGTTCGTCACAGCGCATGCATTGCAATTCTGCCCTTCAGACGGTCCAATCATGATCATACGAACCAGGCGCACTTCTATGAGAAGCCTGGGACCTGCATTCCGCGAAATGAGACGAGGGCAGGGGGACGTCGCGCTTGACTCGGACTTCCTCGTTCACCTCGCGTCTAGATTAGGTGGACCTCATCTTTCAATGACTTGGAGATTTCTTGAACCCCCTAGACTCTGCTCAGAGTGTGAGTAGGATGTGCAGATGAACTGAGCGTGGTGAATGATAGCCGCAGAGCTCCGCCAGGCGTGCACCCTCTTTCGACATGTATTACTGCCCTCGGCAACGCGACCCTACGTGAATCAGGTGCGCCGTAGCTCGTTGGAGCGTCCCCGGAAGACTGACACAAGGTGTGCCAACCTGCTGGCGTGTGCTTATTGTACTCCGGCGAGTTCCAGTGGCACAGCGGCGCTCTGGTAACAGCGATAGCGTTGGCTCGCGCTGTAATGCTGCGGGCTACTTGTATCATTGAAGGCGCCGATACAGCTGTCCTCGGGCGTGACAAGCTTGTCTAGAGCGCACATTTCATGACCGCCGATGTGGTCAATATGGCATTATGCCCACCGTGACAGCTTCGCAGATTGACCTCGGGCGAACGCTGAAAGGAAGAGGAGCACTGACGCACGAGCTTGATAGCCCGGCGACGTCTCGAAGCTCGCGGCGTTCCATAACGCCGGGAAGGAAGTCGGTCACGTGATAGCCTTTCTGCTTTCTGCCTTTATCGAGCCCAGAAGTCATATGCATGCATGCAACTTGGTACCAGCAGACGGTAGCGGAGACCTCAATGCATGCGTATACGCTTCCTGTGTACCCAAAATGCGACGCGATGCATGAACAAAGTGGGAAAAACAAAAGGTGTTTGTTTCCAAAAGGCGTGAAGACGAGTCGCGGTTGACAGAGTCTCAGCCGGTCACATATACCTCGACCCCTCTCGCGTCTTTTCCCCCCTCATCCCCAGTTTTTACGTATCATCAACAACTTCTTCCATATCATCTGTAAGTCGTCTCGGGACCCTCTTCATTGCCGTCCAGACCCTTCGGACACCTGTCAGGCAGCATACGAACGGTAGCTGACCAAGTTTTGCCCGTCGAATCCACCAATTCCCGCCTTCGCCATCATCGCCTCATGCCCCCTCGTCCGATTCGAATCAACAGGCGACCTGCTCTAGAGCTATACAACCCTCAGACACATTCAAGATGGCCCCCACTACCGCCACCAAGAAGACCACCCCCGCCGCGAAGAAGACCTCGTCGCACCCGACCTTCCTGTCGATGATCCAGGTGAGTCGGCCTTTCGTTCCCGCGCTCCAAACAATGGTTCTCCGTTTCGATTCGAAGGGTTTTCGAGTTGTCGGTTGTCGCATACGCCTTCCGGGCTACGTCCGGACTTCCTGATGCGCTCATCAGCAACATGGCCATGCGCTGGAAGTCCGTACGGGCGAAGGTGGACGCTGCATCACCATCATCGCCGTGAGGGCGGCGAATGGGGGCTGCGGTGGGAGCCGTCCGACCCACCGGAATCCTTCGAGCCTTTTTGGCCTGTCACCTCCTCTTTATTCTTCTGCTACCTCTCATCCGCTCGATCGGCAGCATCCCACCTGGCTCTGTGCTTTCGGGCGTGTACCCCATCATTTTGCGGTGCCGGAACCGGCGGGATAGAGGCAAGCCTCCATTCAGGATGCCGCGCGTGACCGTCCCGCCCTCTCCCCTCCCCCTCAACCACCTGGCATTCCTTCATCACTCCGTTTATACGCTTGAAACTTCTCACACGCTATCGCATACCCTTCATCCACCGCTGTACTTGTTTGTGTGTCTCCATCGCGCCTGATGCATTCCCCAGACAGCTCTCAACATTATTGCCCCTTTCGGCAACAACCTTCCGCTTTCATCCCCTCTTCTGCCTTAGCTCTTCATCCTCCCATTGCACAAGCTGACTCGTTACAGGAGGCCGTCAAGGCTTTCCCGGATGAGGTCCGAGCCGGTGTCTCGCGACCCACCCTCAAGAAGTGAGCGTCACGTCGTGCTCATCGTCCGACCCCCGACGCTAACGTACAGGTACCTCGCCGACAAGTACAAGATTGACATGTCGTCCAACGCCAACGTCACCAACTTCAACAACGCCATCAAGCGAGCGGCCGAGAAGGGTGACCTGAGCCTGCCCAAGGGTCTCTCGGGCCGAGTCAAGCTCGGTGCCAAGGTGCGTGACGCCGACTCGACTAGCATCCCCAGACGCTGACTTTGCAGAAGCCCGCTGCCGGCAAGGAGAACGTCGCGCCCAAGAAGGCTGCTGCGCCTAAGAAGGCCGCTGCGACCAAGAAGCCGGCCGCGAAGACTGCCGCCGCCAAGCCCGCTGCCGCGAAGAAGGCCCCCGCCGCTGCTAAGCCCGCCGCTGCGAAGAAGCCCGCCGCTGCCAAGCCCGCCGCTGCGAAGAAGACCGCCGCGGCCAAGCCCGCCGCGAAGAAGACGGCCTCGACCAGTGAGTCGCCAGCTACTCCGCCAATACCTGCGCTGACCCCAGACAAAGCCGCTGCTGCCAAGAAGGCCCCGGCCAAGGCTGCCCCCAAGAAGAAGACCGCCGCTGCCGCCAAGAAATAAGTGCCTCGTTCTCCTGCGATACACATACTAGGGCTGTACTCTGGACTCTTTCTTGTACCACCACCTCTTCGTCACCTTTCTTCCTTTTCTTACCACTCGCGGCGGCGCAGGCTTTGGCAGGCGCGCAAAGCGCCGTGGGGTGCCCTTTTGTGCTAGTTAGTTCTCCCTTCGTTTTCGATTTCCTCGCCTTTGGAGATTGTGTAGTCGATGATGTATGCATCTCGACGTAATCTGTGTTTGCGTTGTGTCCGCCACGAGGGTAGTGCTTGGCCCATTACCCAGTGTCGTCAACCCCACAGTTGGCCTCGGAGCTGCACGCCTCGAGAGACGAGCTGGGATAGCGAACTAGTCACTTCACGGGCGTCAAGTCCTGCATGTCGCGCTGGTTGTCGTATATGAGTATGCTGAAGTGTATCAATGTCACAACCTATCTAAGCCCAAGGGTTCTCGTCCTCGAACGGCGTCGTGACCTGACTCCGCTCGCTGATCTCCTCCAAGCGCTGTACAATCTCCGCTCCCGGCATCTGATCCTCGTCCAGGTTCTCCGAAACACGTTTCTGGCCAGGTATACCCGACTCCTCGTACACCTCCTCGACCTCCTGCGGCGAACTAGTCTCTGGATCCTGGTGTACGTACACGTGTACCGGGGCATGCGTCTGCGGCTCGCCACGGATACGGCCGCGCGTGCGCGCCTCTTCCACGAGCTCGTCGTCCTCCACGACCAGGTCTCTCGCATCTGACGGGAGCGGTCGATTGCTGGGTGACACCGCTCCGGACGGGATCGACTCGTCGTCATCGTCATCTCCTAGGGCGAAAGGCGACTTGTTCTTCGAGCTTCGACGGGAAGGTGGATCCGGTGGTGCGAGCTTCGTCGGCGATCTATGCCCGTTGGACTGTTCGGGCTTCCTCGTCCACTTCATCGGGCCGTCCGCTTTACCATTTACACTCGACTTCCACGCGTCGGACCGCTCCGCATCGCCGTCGTACGCCCATTCCTCGCCCTTGTGCAGGCCGCTCGTTCCATTCGCTCTGGCGGAATCCTGCCGCCCGTCTGTTTGACTGACACGATCCGCCCCTGGAGTCAGCGGGTCCCCCAACAGGAAGACTGCGACTTACACGCGCCATAGACAGCCTTCTTGGCCCCGTCTTTCGCCTTGCCCTTGCCCTTGCCGCCCGACCTCGTCCGTTCCCTCCCTATACCCGGCCGCTCCCTCGTCCATTTGCCCTGCAAGATCCCGTCTTCCTCTTCACGCCTCTTCCGCTGCTTTGCCTCGCGGCTGACATCGACATTCGGAAACCCCGCATACCCTATCCGCCTTGCCCGCTCATACAGCTTCTCCTCCTCGTCGTTCACGCTCTCAAAGTCCAGACTTGGCGCGTCCGAATCGCTCGAGTCCGCGTCGAACAAGCCAGTGGGGTCATGCTCCAGCGCATCCGGATCGTCATGCACGATCCTCGCCGCCTGCTGCGGCAACAGCGGGGCGTATCCCTCTCGCGCTGCTAAGCGCTCGTCTATTCTGCGCTTGATGGCGGTGATCGGTCCCGTCTCGCCCCGACTGCGGGCTTCATCACCAGGGACGGGAAGCCAGTATTTCGCTTTACCGCCTTTCGAGTATCGTAGGCCAGCTCGAATACGCTTTTGACGACCGAGACTGTGGTGCAGTCCCCCTTCGGCGGGCTCGTAGGCTTGATAGGATACCCCTTGTCCACGAAAGGTGTCTTTCGTATCTTGCCAAACGTCCTTAAGGCCGAAGGCGTCACGGAAGGCGTAGATGAACGGTAACCGAGCCTGCATGTGAGCCTGCGGCCGTAGCGGTCATGGCCAGCTCACTGCATACACAAGAGACTCGTCGATGTAATCGCTGGCCTGGAAAGCGAATTGCTGCGCGTCAGCGGAAGCTGGCCACTGTTTGGGGGCCACGTACATGTGCGATGGCGAAGATGGGCATCTCGAAGCAGATCAATGAATCGACAAGCGCAAGTGACATGTGCTCTTTGTCCGTATACTTGCCGACTGCCAGTCAGCAGAAGTCCCAAATCAGGCGCAGACGGCTGACCTTTCTTGATCGCTCCGACAGCAATCAGCAGTGAGATCCCAATGCTCTGCCAAAACGTGAAGAACAAAATCCCCTTAACGCAAATGAACTTGGCTGTACGTCAGGCTCAGGGTCGTTTGAAGAATGCAGGCGTTGCTCACGAACAGGTCGGAAGCCCTTCAAGTCCGCATTCACAGCTACCCAGAACATTGCGAGACAGCTGGACGTCAGCTTCGGGAGGTCTGGAAGGCCGTGTAGCTCACTATAGACTCAGACAGATCGAGGCGTTGTAGACGATACTGATATACGTGTATCCCGAATCGACAGCAAAGTCTCCCTCCCGGTATTTACCGGTCAATTTCAAGATGACCGTAGCGATGACCAGCAACGGCTTGATCTGGACGTATTCTTGCTATCAGCTTTGCCAGTATCGCAGATACACCTGACTCACGCAGCACTCCTCTTTTGAGGTTGAGCAGCGTCCACGGATCGCTTACATCCATCGGCCGCAAGAACAGGTTGACGGGAAAGGGGTGTGGTATGGGATGACGCCCGTGAAGGATGATCAATAGGGATCGCTCTCCTCCGAGGTACGTTATAAGGAGTTGGAAGAATGTGTAAATGACAAAGGCCTGCGCATTAGCGGTGCTTCGGCAGCTGCGACGGGCTCGACTCGCCTCGTACAGGTCCCGCACGGCGTCAATGAAGAAGGCCGCTTCGAGCGAGAAGATGGCTATGAGGGAGGAGATGGCGTATAGGGGTACCCTTCCATTAGCCTCCTCTTTTAAATCGAAGCAGGGCGAACGCACATCACCATGATGCGAACAACGGCTCGTTGTAACGATGGTTTCCGGTAGTTCTTGAGCTGAAGAGTAATACTCATGACGGACACTCCGGTAGCTGCGATCAGTACAGGCTCTATCGGTGGATCCGACGTGATTTCGGTTGTGTAATGTCAAGACGAAGGATCATCGCGCAAGACAGTCGCTCGTCTTTTGACAACGAAAGGAGTGAAGTCTAGAGACTCACCAACAGCAGTAAATGCCCCGCACAACGCAAGCAACCATATCGGCAGCGAGTTTCCTGCTCCGGAGGAGAGCCGACTGGATGGCGAGGAAGAGGGCGAAGTCCGACCGTTATCTCCCGGGAAGCTGGGCAGGGACATGATGCCCGAGGTTACCGCAGCGGCGGCGAAAGTCGCAGCGGTGCGCCGGGGTGAGTGCGAGCAGTCACGCAGCTCCTACTCGTAGGAGAGACTCTCGCGCTTGTCTCCCTCCCTGTCCTCCGTCTTTGTGGCTTGGACGAGGGAGGCGTGCAGGGTACAGCGTACGGATAAGATAAAGCACACAACTGAACACTCGCCCCCGTGGCCAGATATCGATGATATCGATGAGGGACCGCTAAGCGTCACGCGGCGGGGGGCGAAAGCGGCGATCGCCGAGATTGCGCAATCGCAATCATCCGAATCTCGAAAAGAAGGGACCCGTACGACTCGGGGCGACTCACTGGTTATCGTCCGATTACCTTTTACCCATCAACACAACAAAATGGCGGCTCTGACAGCGTCAAAGCCCATCCCGCTGGGATCTTCGGTCCCCGCCCTCACCGCCCACGCCATCTCGGTATCGCTCCCCACTTGGGAAGACAACATCGGATATGAAGAGGGTGACAAGCGAGTCGTCGACAGGATGGAGACCGGCTATCCCCGGTTCTTCATTCACCGCTCTATTCAGAAGGTAAATCAGTCAGAGCATCCGGACTGATCCAGTCAAGCTGATGGCAGCTCGCCGCTCTATGCCTGAAAAAGTTTGGCCAGCCTGACGAGCTGTGCATTCTTCTGCCCTCGCCCAAGGTTGCCGTGGCCGCGCGAGACTTTCTCGCCTCGCAGGAGACGCCCCTCGCCTCCCGGATCGTCGAATTTGTCATCTGCCCCTCGGCAGCGTCACTTCCCGATACCCCCGCCACGCCCGAGACGCCCACCGCGAGCTCCAGCAAGGTCGTCATCGACTGTATCGAGCTCCAGATCCTGCTCTTCGATAAGGCGCACTGGAGTACCGCCAAGGCGTTCTGGCAGCACACCGGCGACGGCATCTGCTCGCGAATGGCCGACCGCGCTCTGGCTTTTCTGGGCGAGACTCCGGCCGGAGCACGATCCCTCACCCCACCGGCCGACCGACCGGTGTTCAAGCACGCTCAGTCGTCGCGCAATAGGCACTACGCGAGGGCCACGCCCATCACGCCCACCACGCCGTCGACGCCTGCGACTCCGACGATCCCCTCTGCGCCGAAGACGGTCTTGCCCGAGACCGCCGGCGAGACAGTCGTGGAGGAGAACCTCACGGCGGACCTGTCCACGTACCTGGAAGAGCGATATGGTCGCAACTTGCCGCTGTTCAATGCCAACTTGGCGAAACAGGCTCTGAAGCGTCGAATCGCTGGTGGCCTTCTGCCGAGCGACGAGGATTATGGCAAGGTCCAGGATATGGCTCGAGGGTCGAGCGACGCCGGCAAGAACCCGGTAAGGGAGGAGGATGTGTATCTCTACCCCGGAGGTATGAGCGCGATCTGGCACGCGCACGATGTATGTCGGAAAGCCCGCCGGGCGAAGGGCGAGAAGGAGGGAAAGAGCGTTTGTTACGGGTGAGTGGCGACGGACGCGGTCTGTCGGTCGATGCTGATGACAGGTTCCCTTACACCGACACCCTCAAAGTTCTGTCAAAATGGGGTCCGGGCTCGCACTTTTTCGGTATAGGCGGCGCGGAGGACATACCGAAGCTGCAGGAATACCTCGAGACGGTGCCCGAGGGCGAAGGACGGACGCTTGCTCTCTTCTGCGAGTTCCCGGGCAACCCACTGCTCAAGTCGCCCGACCTCCTCTCGATCCGCAAACTAGCCGACCAGTACGGCTTCATCGTCGTTGTGGACGAGACGATAGGAAACTTCATCAACGTCGAAGTCGCCTCGGTGGCAGACATCGTCGTCAGTAGTCTGACCAAGATCTTCAGCGGTGACGCAAACGTCATGGGCGGGTGGTGCGTGGCGTCACGCCTTGTTGTGCCCCTTGCTGACGCCGCAGCCTGATCCTCAACACGAACAGCGCGCACTATGACTCCCTCAAGGCCGTGCTCGACGCAGACTACGAAGACAACTACTACCCCGAGGACGCCGTTTACCTCGAGCGCAATTCGCGGGACTACCGAAGACGAATCAAGCGTGTCAACGATAATGCCTACGATCTGACCGCGTACCTCCACTCCCGCTCGCTGGAAGACACGTCCACCGGCACAGCCGGCAAGGCAGTCAAGAAGGTGTACTACCCGCGATACGTGACCCCGGATCTCTATGCGCAGTCCCAGCGATTCCCCACGCTCGGCAAAGGCGGTTTTGGCGGCCTCTTCTCCGTCACATTTGTCAGCGAGGAGGCATCGCGCGCGTTCTACGATATCCTAGGATGCGCCAAGGGCCCCTCGCTGGGAACGAGCTTTACGCTCGCGTCGCCGTACACCATCTTGGCGCACTACCTCGAGCTGGACTGGGCGGAGACATTTGGCGTGGAGAGGGGACTAGTCCGGGTCAGCGTGGGCCAGGAGGACACCGCCACGTTGCTTGGGTGGTTCGAGGCTGGTGTCAAGGCCGCCGAGGCGACTCTGCGCGAGTAGAGCGAATGTAGCAGGACCAGATCTCTTGAATCGCCCATTTGCATCGCATTTTTACCCAATATCGAAGAGTCCATAATGCAAACATATGCTGATCTCCTTGAATATCCACAGCCAGATCCTCGTCAGCAGCAGTCGGCCAATCCTGAATGCCGCACAGCCGCTTACGCAGATCAAATTCGGAATGGTGCCGCGAGCCGCGCCAGCACGGATCGCTAGGCCAAGAGCTCATCCGAGTCATGTTATAAACCTGTACAAGGTGCCGATAGCCTCCTCATTGCGCTGGAGGGAGATCTCGGTTCCATAGACCCAGCCCCACCTCCGATCCTGGTGGGATCGGCCCCGCGTCCGAACGCATCAACGGTGCCTCGCCTCGCTGTGCCCGCCACTTGTTGGTGATATCGTACACTTCGTCGTCGACCAGGATCCTTCATGTCAGCGTCCCCAAAAACTGCCTCAAGCCTCAGGCACCCACCTGAAGTCTTTGAGCCATTTCTCCGATACTTCCCAGTTGTGATGGTCGAGGATATCTTGCCCATGTATGGAGAACTGCTGTTAGCCGTCGCCCAACGCTCGTAGCGCCACGCACCTCGTTGAGCATGCCATGGAAGGCGTCGACGAGATCATATCGCCCTGACGAATAAGCTTCATAGGGATGGGACGCGATACCGCGCCGACTTACCTCGAAGCAAGATCATGCGATCCCGGATGGACGGGAAGATGAGCCCGTCAATGGCGTGCTCGTGCGGGATTGTCCGTTGCACCTTCGTCGGCCTCAACGACGACGGCAGGGTGTACGCGTGATTGACCCGGAAGCTGGGAATGAGCGACGCCAGGCGACTGTTGTATTTCGACCCACTTGTTCAGGTGATACGTGATCAGCTGGACAGCTTCCGTCTTCTGATCCCAGTCAAACACCCCATCCGCCTTCATGCTCTTGCTGAGCTCCTCCTGTGCTCGACGGCGCTCTTCGACCTGATCGGGTGTCATATTCCCGCCCGTGGCACCTGGCCCTTCCTGCGCCGTGAGGTTCGCGACGGCCGCCCGTAAGTGGCGTTGCCGTTCGGCATCGTCTACCTCTGCTCCGGGGCCTGGGCCGCTCATCTGCGGCATGGCAGGATAATCCGGCGGGAACTGCATTGGTTGCGGAGGAGCTGATGGAGGTAAAGTCAGGCCGAAGCCGCTCTGCTGGAATGGCTGGGCGTACATGGTTGGCTGCGACATCGACATATTCTGCGGGTACTGCTGTTGGTGCGACATCGCTGGTGGCTGTGAGTATCCCGCATTCCCCTGTGGGGGATAGGTGTTCCCCCATGGCGTACTGCTGGGCGCCTGGGGTTGCGATTGCGGTTGTGGCTGATGTTGTGGCTGCGGTGGTGCTGGAGGTGGTACTGCGGCCAATGGTGGGTTGGGATTGACGGGCGTGTTGGCAAATGCGTCGAGATCCGGGAACAGATAAGCGTAAGATCCGTAGGGTTCGGACTCTTGCCCCTCGGGTTGAGACCTTTTGAAACTTTCTGGCGATGCCGCGAGGGTGGACGTGTTCTGCAGTACAGTGCCTTCCGCCCGCGGCGTCTCCTCCGACACCGATGTCCGTTTCCGCTTGCCCGAAGAAGCGCGCCGGCGGGGCGAGCCAAGCGGTAGCCCCGGGTTATCCTTCTTCATCTGCGTCGACGCCTTGAGAGCCAGAAAGGCTTCGTAAGCAGTATCTGTGTCTGCACGAGTGAGAATCGCATCGAGCTGAGGAGCGGACAGGCCCAGCCGAGGCAAGCACGAGCCAAGGCCTAGGCGTCAACCCGGCTCTTACATGCCGCCAAGTACTGACGCACCTTCCCCGACGAACGAAGCCATCGTCTTGACCATGTCCCGCAGATCTCTGTTCTCCTTGAGCAGATTCCGTATCAGCAGGGTCATAAGCTCCACCCTGTCCTCCTTGTCACCCGAGAGCACCTCGACGCGGGCTTCGAGGTCGCGTACCTGATCGTCGTTAGCGTCTCGTTCCTGCCAACCGAGAAAACCCCACGCACATATTGCTGCCGGTCAGCTATGTTACCAGCTCTACAGCTCCCGCGCTTACCTGCTTGCGCAACCTGAACTCCCTCTGTGCCAGTCTGTTCTGCGCTTTGCGGACCTGTGTTGAGCTAAAGGATCAGCTCGATCGAATGCGCGTTTTCTTTGCACACGCACGAGGACTTGGGCTGTCCATCCTCATTCAGGGCAGACTCTGAAGGCGAGTCCGAATCATCCTACAGAAATGAGCCGATTTATCCATGCGGGGATGCGTGCAGAGCGGGGCGTGTTTTTTGTGGACGGGCAAGAGGTGTCGGAAGGGCGATGTGTCAAGGTAATGAGGTCAGCAGCCATCCTGACGTGTGCGTGAGTCATGTTGATGATGCTCGTCTCGTCCGCCGTTCGAAGCACACTCGGCGGGCTACTCACCTGCATCTCGTCTATGCGCTCTCGTGTCCTTGACCTGGGCGGCATCGTTGCGAGTTTCGAAACGGTGATGTACAATTATTTTGTCACAATGACGAGTCGTGAAACGTTGGTTGCGGCAACAAAGCTCGGTCGCCGAACCCCGCCCGTGAGCCAAAACTGGGAACTCTGGCTCTGTGCCCTGCCCTCTCTCGACGGCTATAGCAGGCACCTCCCTCCCACATCCTCGCTAGCGTTCCTCGATCCCGCACGCTAGGCGGACGATTAGATCTGTCCTCTCTCACCTCAACGTAACATCGACATCACCCGGGACATGCGGATCCGCGTTGCACAGCCCACGTCCCTGAACTAACGAGCGCAAACGAGCGCCTCACCCGGAACGACCGACTCCGAGTCCTCCGCCGTCCTACCGGGTCTTCTTGGCATACATTCATCGCTCACCTGAAGGGAACATGTGGAAGGTACAAAAGCTATGCATACATACCCTTCTTATTCGGACCGGCCCGTTACCCGACCTGCTTCCACCCCCGCCCCGACGGCCTGGGATTTGTTCAGCCTTGACCTAAGCTCGTTCTCCGCCGGTAAAGGCACGGCGCGAGGACATGGAACCTCTCCGTCGTGCAGGCCTTCGTGTTGCTTTGCGTGCCCTGTCCATCCCAGTAACCTTGTCTTCAACCACTCCGTCACGCCCTCGCCGGGCAAGGGCCGGATCGACTCGACTTCGTGCGCGAGGATCAGTCCGGTGCGCGGACATATAGTGTAGAGCGAGGATGTTTTCCATACTGCTTCCTGCAGGTAAGCCAGGGCTTAGATCGGGAGGAACTCGAGCTATCTCGGCGAGGCAGCCTCCGTCCTATATGCCCATGCCTTGACTCACGGTATGAGGGGGTAGTCGAATCGTTGCGTACACAGCCACTGCCACTCGAATTTGTTTCTGACGGTGTGCCGGGATGGATGTGCGAGTCAGGGTCGGCACTTGAGCCGATCGAAGAGTCTCGTGGGGCGATTGCGTATAGGTGATGCGCTCAAGTGAAGTCTGCAGATCCGAGTGTAGAGCTGCGGATCAGCTCGGATTCGCTCGCCCATGTCCGCGTGGATCCGGAGTGGTTCCCTCCTGTCTGTCTTGTCGGCCCACCTGGCACGATGGCCGGTTTGCGCGGTCGGCAGACAGTGACGAAGAGTCCAACGGGGAGGATGAAAGCAAGAACGCTGAGCCGGGAAGACCAACTCACCCTGCATGCCATTTCGTGCCAGTGCAAAGGCGAGGGTGTACCCAGAAAGTGACGAGACCTGCGGTCAGCCAGCTGCCACATGCTTTTCGGGAGGAACGAGCTGCGGAGCTACGAAGCAGACGGAGGATGAATGGGGCTGGAGCTCACCTTCAACGGTATCGGATGATGCAGCTTCAGACTCATGTGCGGGCTAAAGATGTCCGCGGGGAAAAGGGTCGACGTTGATTGGTCGGGGTCGAAGAAGCGCGGTAGGGTGTTGCGAAGGTGCAGCATGGCCCGAGCTGTGCGTCAGTAAGTCTCCTTCCAAAGCACCTATCGAAGTGCATAACGACTACGACCAGTGGCCGCGTCCGACTGCCCACTCACCCGACCTCATCTCCCACTCCCTGTCGTCCACCTCCTCGTCGTCCCGTGGCGGGCCTGGCTCCTTGCCCTTGCCCTTGTTCTTGTCCGATCCATACGCGACGGGGTATCCATGCGGTGTAAGACCTATGGGCGATCTGAACGGCGAGCCAAAGAACGGCACGGGCTCGGGCGTATGCGAGGGGTAGGCAGAAAAGTGGCGAGTGGGAAGCGGAGTCGTGATGACGGCTGAGAGGCGCGAGGACGAGGCGTGGCAGTACCTTGGGAGTGATGGCGGTCGCATCGCGGCTTCCGTCCGCGTCTGTCGTGCGTGGGCAGGTGAGAGTGGAGTGCAGAGGACGAGCGAGGTGCGAGGTGGTTCTAGAGAAAAGTCGGGAAAGCCAAAGAGGAGCAGCTGACGTTGAGATGCCGGCATCTCCCCCGCCCGGCCCCCGAGTCGCATTACAAACGGGCGTATTCGCAAGTTCACTGCTCATTACAGACCATTACAAATTGCTTGTAATGATATCTTCCTGAACCTTTGGCGGCCAAGCGCCTTCCCTCCCCCCGTGACGCAAGTCGGGCCCGCCGCGAGTGAGTTGTCCGACATCGCTCTCACACAGCGAGCATCCTTGTATCATCGTCGATAACACCTCTCGGGACCCTCGTTCCACGAGGTCCATCGTCACACTGTCGGATCCGGTACAGCCTCTCTCCCCCGTTGTCGATTATCCCTCCTCCCCTCTGAGCTCTACTCTGCATCAATCAGCTGGAAACGGCTATACCTCGACCTCGATATCGGCCACAGCACCAGAGCCGGTGAGTCATCGATTGCCTGTACAGGTCGAGGCACACACGCCGCTCGGGCCTTCACCCCGAGCCCTGACTTACTGGCTGCCGTCTTCATGCGTGCCCCACGCTCATCTCCTTCTTCGGTGTTCATCCTCTACATACATGGCCATCACGTACCGCTCGAGCCCAGCTGACATGCAGCGAGGGACAAGAAGACAAAGAGCCGACTCTCAGGAAAGGGAGGAAGAAGAGCGACCTCGACAACGCACACGACGGGAATCATCCTCTAACCACTTGCACACCATCTCCCACTCGCCCATACAAGCCCTGCAAACTCCTTGGCAGCAGAGCACGCCTGCGCCATCCGCACAACCTCTTGCCACCACACCTTGGCCTGCTTCCGTTGCCACCACCGTCCACCCGGATCTACCCGTTAGCATGGGTCCGCCGATGATGTCGCATAAATCATTGGAACAGAACGAGGCCGGACCATCGACCAACGGACACTCCAACGGCGTGTCCGGGCATGTCGCATCGCGCAACATCACCCGCGTCGAGCTGCCCGGGGAATTGATGTATGAAGATGACAAGGAGTGGGCGGAACGGCACAACGATTTTGACATGGATATGGCTTCGCACACAGAAAACGGCCAGGCGGAAAGCAGCGGTCATGCTCAGCGGCATCAACATGCGTCGACTCTGCGCATGCCGATTAACAGGGAAGAGGTGGTCCGGTTGATACTGCAGGGCCTGCGCGACATAGGCTACGAGTGTGTTCGGCGATCCCCACTTCGCACCTGCTTGCGCTAACGGCAGTCAATCGGCCGATACTTTGGAAGCGGAATCTGGCTATACTCTTGCCTCGCAAGCCGCTTTCGACTTCCAACGAGCAATTCTCGGCGGACGGTGGTCGGAAGCTCTGGTCTATCTGCCTGAGCTTGGGATCGCCTCTTCCCGCCCTCCCTCGATCACTCCGTCGATCAAAGCCGAAGATGGTGTGGCTGCATCTTCGTCCACTAGCATCAACGAGCTGTCTGCTCCGGTCCCTGGCCCGTCAATGACCATCGCGGACCAGGTCCGGTTCATGATCTCGCAGCAAAAGTACCTGGAATATCTGGAACTCGGGCAGCAGAAGAAAGCTTTAGCAACTTTGAGGCAGGAGCTCGCGCCAAAGGCGAGGGACCCGGATGACCTGCATCGGATCTCTAGGTGAGTGCTTCTGCAAGAGGGCGGCAAGAAGGTCACATCTAACGTTCAGCTACATGGTCTGCCTCGATCGCGAGGATCTTTACAGGACAGCCGAGTGGGACGGAGCTGCCGGATCATCGCGACGGCGTTTGCTTGAGCGCTTGCAAGGTGAGTTGCTGAGTATCCTGTCGCAGCAATGATAGCCTGTTGGCTGACGTCCAGCTTTCATATCCCCGCAAATCATGGTCCCGCAGCGGCGTCTCGCGACGCTGCTTGACCAAGCTCGGCAGTTCCAGGCGCAGAGTTGCGTGTATCACTCCGACACGGAGCCGCCCTCGCTGTATACCGACCACGAATGCAACCCCGGGCAGTTCCCCTCGGTCACCACGCACATTCTTGCCGATCACGAGGATGAGGTGTGGAGGATTGAGTGGAGCGCAGATGGAACGATGCTGGCCAGTGCCGGCAAAGATCGGAAAGTGGTTACATGGCAACTTGTGGTGAGCAGGATTTTGTTCAATGGTACCTTGACAGCATGCTAATGTTCAGGCTGTGTCGAAACCAGATGGCGGGTCCAGCTGGAACATACGTCCTCTCCATCATCTGCGCGACCACCGAGACCCTGTCGACGTCATGGCGTGGTCTCCGGACGGCCGGACGCTCGTCACGGGTGCAGATCGGGAACTATACATGTGGGACATGCAGGTGCGCCGAGAAACCCTGCCACTGTCGCAGAAGTCAAGCTGACTGGCAGACTGGGCTGCAAAAGCCGACAAACATTGGGGCGTCGCCCCACACAGATACAATCAGCGCTATCCAGTGGAGGAAGGACGGGTCAGAGTTCATAGTCTCCTCGATGGATTGCAAGCTGGTCTTCTACGTAAGTCACGATTGGACGATGGCGAGACCGCAACTCACCACAGTCCGCTACCGGTACTGTGACCCGACAATGGTCCTTCAACTCGACGCAAATCGTCGATTTCGCCCTGACGCCCGACAACACGCATATCGTGGCGGCCACCACATCCCTCAAGCGAGTTTCTATCGAGAACAAGCTCAAGCACAGCGTGTCTGTCAGGCCTGGCGAAGGAGACGCGCCGCCGCCGGCTCCGTTACCCACCGGTACGAGGACGGGTCGACATGGGGTCGATATGGGCCCTTTCGGGTACGAGACGATGGAGCACAGTCTGACGGTGATACGCCTGGCCGACAAAGAGATTGTCGAGTGAGCAGCCAACCTTTCATAGGGCATGACGACTGACACTGCAGTTGGTCGCAGGACCTCAAGTGCGAGATCACTGGGATCGAGTTGTCTTGGGACGGCAAGCGGATCATTGCGTCTTGCAACCCGAATGTGTGTCGTGAATGAGTTAGTACCGGCAAAGGCTAAAGTACAGGAGATTCAGATGTGGACGCTGGAGCCGCAACTCAGGCACGTCAGAAGCTTCCGAGGACACGTGCAGGATAGCTTCCTCGTCCGAAGTTGCTTCGGAGCGGTCAAGAACCGCTTTGTCTTGTCTGGTAGCGAGGGTGAGCTCACACGCACGACCTTTTTGCGAGGAAGCTGACGGTAGACGGTCACGTGTACGTTTGGCAGTCGACCTCGCCCCAAGCGATACAAGTCCTCGCGGGACACGAGTTCCCGGTCAATTGCGTCGCGTGGAATCCGGTCGCTTCGCGAAGACTCTTCGCAAGCTGCAGCGACGATGGTACGGTGAGGATTTGGCAGCCGCCCGAGGCCGCCGAGGACGTCGAGATGGTGGAGCCGAAGGATGAGCCGGTGGAGCTCCCCCCCTTGCCCTCTGCCGCTGTGCCGACGTCGAGCGGTGAAGGAAATGACTTACTGTCGTTGACGGCACCACCTGATCTTGGTAGGATCATCTAGGGTGGAGTGGTATGGCAGGATGCACGGGAAGGAGAGAGGTAGGGTGTGGCATGTCTTTGCATGTGGAGGTGGCGCGGTACGCCCGGGGTCACAGACGGTAGCCAGTGTATCCTGCGCGGCAGGAAACCAGGACGCATGTATGACGCAAATGATCTCACGGCTGCTCTGCTGTCTATGTACCCTTGCATGCCCGTTGGCCTCGCAGCTGAACTGAGACATTTGCTTGCTACCGCGCCACCTTGATCGGCCAGCCGCTCCCAAACAGCCTCGCCCCTGCTGCGCTTAAGCAAAGGGAAGAGGGCATCAACAACGCGATGTGTGTGGACCGCGAGCTATGCCTGTTATATCTGCGACGAGGGGGTAATCGGAACGCAACCCGCCCCGAATTCTGCACAGACTAGCTGCGTGAGACCGGAGCATCACAATGGCACCGTTCTCGCCTCTCCCCATCGGTTACTCCCCCCGCTCCCCGAAAGCGGTCGCACACCCGCGACCCTTCGCACACATATTCGGTCAGACATTACATGTCCCCTCCCGCCGGCCGGTACAAGACCCGCCAATCATATGCGGCCCAGAGTCCAAAGGCTGGATGGCGTGCTTGGCGCTGTCGTGCTTCCTCGTCGTCGTCTGGCTGGCGGCTTTGCCAGAGGGCTCGGGGCGGAGTATGGCCGTCATGGAGCGGGACGAGATCATGTCCACGAGGGGCTTCCACGACCTTGGCGACGGGATCGGTGCGGGCCTGCTGTGGCTCTATGACGAGCCGACACCTATGGTTGGATACGGGACGGATAAGGTGCGGAGGCAAGCGGACGACGCCCACGAGGGTCGCAGCTTTGGCAGTGATCCAAGCCACGGTGATGTTGAAGACGGTCGCGGCGACGACTACGCCAACCGATCAGATGACAAGGACGTGACATACCCGGTACGACCGAGCCCTGTCGCAGATGCGGCGGCGGTGCACAGCGTCTCTCCGAATGGTCAGGCGCAGATGAGGGTTCCAGGGCACGTGTCCGCGTCGTCAGGCCCGTCCATTCTCGCCCGCAATGGCCTGGCGGAGCCAAAGACGCCCTCGCCAACGCCAGCGCCGTCGACATCAACCTCGTTCGTCAAGATCAAGCGGGCCGCGCCCTCTGCCACCAGTAGCACGTTCAGCTCGCCGCCTTTTGCCGACCAGCCGTCAGCGCAGATGACGGACGGCCCGGACGACGGTGATGGCGATGATGGCGCCAGTACGCTCGCGGCGGCCTCCACTCCGTCGGATGCCTCAGGATCGCAGAAGACGGAAAGGAGACGGAGTCGAGTCAGGAGAAGCGGCCACCAATAAGCCTGCTCGCCATGGTGATGACTAAAGGCGATATCCGCCACAGGCATAACATCCCAGATTAGCACAGTATATCAGACAACAGATTCCCAATGGCACTTCGTAAAACTCCCGGGTCGCACTTAGTGGCCTTTCGCTTGATCCGTATCTACAGCGTTTGGCGTGGTCGCTGTCGTCTGAGACGTCGTGCCCAGAGCAGCTGTCCCTGCCGATGCCGATTTGTTATTAGCGTCGACTAGATCAGGAGTCTGGGGCACGTTGTCTGATGTTGTGGGTTCCGAAAGCACAGGCCGGGCGTTATCGTCCTCTTGGGTCTCCTCGTCGCCGCTGTGTCCGTAAATTCCCGCCGCATCCGCGGCCACTAGCCCCTCCCGCACACTAGCCGACCGCGCGTCGCGCTCCTCGTCATCGGCAACACTGTCAATCACGCTCAACTCCCTTCGCGCTCTGCTGTCCTGATCCTTTCCATCCATCAGCCAGTCATGTTCGCCTATGGCCGATATGGCCGACGTCTCGGGCTTGGACGGCGAGATGAAAGACGTCGGGAACGGCGTAGCCTTGATCGTGGACGGTCTGTCCGGTGTCGACACGCCTGTCGTGGACTGTGTACGTGACAGACCGGGTGTAGGGGACTGCTGCGTCGCATCGAGCAGTCCGAGCCTTCCGTCAGCTCCAGGGACCATGATATCGGCGACCCAGCTCACGGCGCCAGAACACTGATGATGTGCCCCTCTTCCTTCGGCGGGCCGTACGAGTCGAACGGGTCGGGTATGGACGAAACGAGCGGTTCCAATATCGGATCGCTCGCCTTGCCCGCGATCTTCTCGTAGAAGTCCAGCTGGCTCCGTACGACGAACGCGACCTTGCCCAGTACCGTGTCCCATATCTGCCGCTTAGTGGCCCAAATCTGCACGGGTCTCGTTCGTCTCAACGCACCTCGTCCTCGCCCTCGAGTACCTCCTCATGATATCCCGCCTTGATCGCGTCCAGCTCGTCCACCTGCCGCTGCAGCTCCGCCAGCGCTTGTCTAAACTGTTGAAGATCTGATCGGTCAGCTCAAACACCCCCCAAACGCATAAGCTCACCCCGTTTCCGCCTCCGCCCGACCTTGAGGTTCTCCGCTTCGGTCTTCCGTATCCGCGTGCTCTGCTCGTGCAGACTCTTCTCGTAGCTGATGAGCCGGTCGGCGGTGACTAGTTTGTAGTGGTCCAACGCTTCTAGGAGGGGTATTTCGAATTGTCGGTATACGGTGTCGGCTAGGATTTGCTCGTGATTTGAGATTAGGTATTGTAGGCCCGATGCGCCGGCCAACGGGGAGTTTGACGCTCTGCATCCCTTCACTCTACACGTCAGCTTCGGAGGACGGAGGAGGAGTGAGAGACTGACCGGGAGCAAGCCTCCATCGCTGAGGCAAATGCCGCCGTCGCTGTCGACATTGCTAGCAGCGCGTTCCGGTAGGCCTTTGCCGCGGCCATCAGCTGCTAGTCAGTCACAGCCGTGTCTTTGTGCCTGGTCGCTGACCTCCTCCAAACACGCAATCGACTGCCGCAGATCCTTCCGCGTGATGAGCAGATGATTCGCCGGCAAGTTCACCCTGCTCCCCGTGGTCGTAGTCGAGAACTGACGATCAGTACCGCATCCTCCCGCGACCGTGTCCAGCAGCTCACGCTGGGCGAAGGTGGCCGCATCCCGCCTCCCCAAGCCGAAGGCGCAATGCTCGAAGTCTGCGACTTCATCGAGTCGTATCTTGGCCGCGACTGCGCTGCCTGTGACATGCTGACGATGGCCAGAGCAATTCACGACGAGCGTGTTGATGCGCTATCTTTGGACCGTGCTTTCATTACGTTACACCCGGAGCAGACGCGTTTCAGGAATGCCACGTCGGATGTGAGCGGGTATCAATCGGAGGCTGTGTAAACCTTAATCGCGCTTCCCGTTAGCCCCGGCGGTACTACAAAAGTTGAGCGAAACTGGTCTGCATCTTCTCTTTAGAACAATTTTACGTGTAAGTCGAGCCGGATCCTTCCCTGTCCCCCAGCCTTCGGGTGCCTCTTGGCGGTGTATCCCACATGCATCGTCCCCGTTCGCTTGTCCGTCGTCGAAGAGCAGTGCTCACTCCAGGGACACAAAAGTTCGATCTCCTCCTTACTCCCGATGGAGGTCATCGCGTTCCCGTCCCCAAGACCAACCCGACCGTCCGGCATGTCTTTACAGCGGACGGCGGTCCTTTCCGGCTGATAACCAAACCGTCTTATATGCTCTCCGCTACCTACTCCGTACAACCCATGGACGTGCCTGTTCGCTCTCACGGGCGAAAATGTGCGCGCGAGGATATGGGTTGTTGGAATTAGGGGGGAGTGTATGGAGGACCCACACGTTGTACTCGTAGTCCAGCTCTTGTTGTTATGTACCATCATGCTTTGCATAGAGTTCGCATTGCAGCCATGGGATCGATGCGCCGGTAGCCTAGTCAAGACCGTCAAACATCCCCGCCCCAATCGCCCCTACGTCCCTCTTGCCCTTCTTCGCCCTCCGCTCCTCCTTGACCTCCTTCTTCAACGACTTGTACTCCTGCACATCCAAGCCCCTGTCCTCCTCATCGGCCGCCTCATCCTCCGCGATGCGCTTCTTGCCCTGGCTCTTTTCCCTCCGGAAAGCTTCCACCGGTCCAATCTCCTCTTGGTTGCCCTTTGCTGCCCACTCTGCGTCTTTCCGCTTCTCCCTCTTCTCCCGCCTCAGATCTTTCAGCGCTTTCCTCTCTTTCTGCTCAGACCACGCCTCGCGCATCTCAGCCTGTATCCGCTTCTTCTTCTTCTCCACGTCCAGATTTCCCTTCCCAGCTCGCTTCGCCTCAAGCGCAGTGAGTCGCGCAGCCTCGCGCTGCTTGTTCGTGTATGCAAAGTTGTCCCACTATCGTCAGCCTCGATCGTGGAGCGAGCCGCAGACCCACATCGATATCGGCATCGGTCCACGCAATCTCTTCCGCGTCGTCCTCGCCGTCTACCGGCCCAGACTTTGCTTTCTTCGCCAGCGCTGCTTCGCGCTTCTTTCGCCATTCCTTGATCTCCGGCATGACAGGCATGCGAAGCAGGCCGTACGCCGTCGCGACAGAGTGGAAGTCCAGATCGGCTGCGCGGAAGATGTAGGACGCTTCGTGCTTGGTATATGCCCGCAGGGACGAGACGAATGCCTTTGCGCCCTAAGCGTCAGTACTGGCTATCCACATGACGCAAGTCAC
This sequence comes from Papiliotrema terrestris, assembly GCA_019857685.1. NCBI lineage: Eukaryota > Fungi > Basidiomycota > Tremellomycetes > Tremellales > Rhynchogastremaceae > Papiliotrema > Papiliotrema terrestris. The sequence continues at coordinate 1,173 of JAHXHD010000004.1, read as the reverse complement.
CTCACCCGGTCCACCAGCTCCCGGTCGGTCTTAACAACAGATCGCATCTGCTCCAAGAGTGTCGAAGCAGCGTCGTCCATCTTGGCGGGGTCCTCGCCAAGTTCGAGGTCCTCATTCAGGTATTGGTATTCGACGAGCGGCATCTTCCGGATTGCCAAGAAGTCCGTCGGTCAGCATGACAGTCGCGTACGAGATTAGAGCCGGATCACGCACCAACATAGTCTTCCTCCTTGCCCTTTCCAAGCAACAACACACCCTTGCCCTTCCTTCCCGCTCGCGCCGTGCGTCCCGCGCGGTGGCTGAACGTCTTGGGGTCGGTAGGCGGATCGAACTGGACAACCACGTCAATGTCCTCGAAGTCGACTCCACGGGCCGCGACGTCCGTGCACATCAGCACGGCTGGCGAGAGATGTGATGAAGGATGCGAGACGAAAGTCGACAGGGCTGTTTCGCGGATCTTCGGGGGAAGGTCACCATGGAAGGATGTGAGCTGGAATGAGGAGAGCTCGGGTAGCTTGGACAAAACCTTGCCATTAGATGCAACTCGTGCTTGATCGGACGGCGAGTGACGTACTCGATAGAAATAGTCGACCGCTGCACATGTGGAAAAGTACACAATGAATTTGGCCGCCTCATTGACCTTGACCTCGCGCTGTAAGACGCGGATGAGCTGCAGCGTCTTCTCGGCATGCCGGCAAACCAGATACGTGTTTTGCAACCTGTCATGAGCTCATGAGCCAGAGACGTATCGTAGAGCATACCCTGTTGGCGTTCTCCTCTCCACGGCCTCCTGCCCGCTCCTCTTATCTTTGAGGTTCACCACGATCCTGACCGGGTTGCGCAGCCCCAAGCCCACGAGCTCCTCCACTGCGTCGGTCATGGTCGCCGAGAACAAATGCGTCCGCCGCTGCTTCGGCAGATGCCTCATGATCCTCTCCACGTCCTTCCGGTGGTCCTGCGACGACAATAGCCGATCCGCCTCGTCCAGGATCAACGTGTCCAGCTCGGAAACCTTGACGGCGGAGATGCCGCGCGGAGAGAGCAGGAACGAGGCGAGTCGCCCCGGCGTGCCGATGATAATGTTCGACTGGCGAGCGAGGAATGTATCGTACGGCGTCGCCGTTCCCGAGGTGACTAGCAACGGGAGGGGCACGGCGGGCGGAGGAGGAGGGG
>JAHXHD010000300.1:0-40329 GCA_019857685.1 Papiliotrema terrestris | reverse complement strand
GTCTGCTACCGCCGTTTCCACCCCTGTCCTCTCGCCAACCGGTCTTGTCAGTGCGTAAATCATGTCCCCTTCCCTCTTCCATACATCAACCTTCCTACAACCTGTCCATACACCCCGCGCTCACGATGATGGCTTACCGGACAGCTCCATTCCCACCGCACGAGAAGCCTCCTTTGGACCCGCCGTTCGGCTCATCGATTTCGCGAGGCCCTTCCTCTTCACCCACTTCCACCATCATGCCCTTCCTCCAGTCCATCACGTCTCTTTTTGGCGGACAGCCCTCCAACGCCGCTGCGTCGCGTCAGAGTCGCCGGACAGCCTTGAACAACACCTTCGACGCGTTCACGCTGCCCACCACCTCGCGATATAATGATGCAGGGCTTGGCGGTCCGGTACGTCTAATGTATTGCGTTTATGACTCTCGCTGACGTCCGTGTAGACCGACAGTGCGACGTCATCCCCAGGCCCATCGCGACGAAGCAGTACGAGCTACGTGTACCCCCCTGCACACGATGCATAGTACGCGCCCATAGGCACCCGCGCGGTGAGCTGAGCTGATGCGCAGTCGCCCCTCCGCCAACCTCCACCCACCCCTCTCGCACACTTTTCACCGCCTGCGGACCCTTCTGGCTGACTCCTTCCCCGAGCTGCTTGAAACGCTGAACGGCCCAGTGGACGCGACTCTCCTGGAGACGTTCGAGCGGGAGCTAGGTTGCCAGCTGCCGCCTGCAGTGCGCGACTCGTTCACGCTGGCCGACGGGCAGGATATCGACTCCGGCTGCTCGGGACTCTTCTTTGGCCTGTATCTCCTCCCGCTCGAGGACGTCATGCGAGAATGGGCTTTCTGGCGGCAGGCAGAGCATGATCCCGCGGCGGGGAAGAACCCAGCCGTGCTGGCGACAATGGCGAGCGTACCGCCCACGTGGATCAAGCAGCTCTACGCTTGCCGAGGTTGGATCCCACTGCTGTCGGATCGGACGGGCAACTACGTCGGCGTCGACCTGGATCCCGGACCGGGCGGATCGTGGGGCCAGGTGATCGTCTTTGGGCGGGATTTCGATCGTAAATGTGTGCTGTGGAAGGGTGACGGCGAAGGCGGATGGGGCAAGTGGCTGTCGGCCTTTGTTGACGAGCTGGAAAGTGGAGAAGGGTGGGAGGCCGACAAGTCGACGTCGTCGGACGAAGACGAGGAAGTGGGATATGGGTCGTACAATGGTGGAGCGCAGTACGGCGAGAGCGGAAAGGGACTGAGACTGGCGGGAGAATACAAGGGGTGGAACGTGCTTGAGGCGTGGTGGGATCGCAGCGTGCGGCAATGGGAGCAGATGAACATGGGACTGGACGTTGAGGAGATTGAGCGAGGACTGAGCGAGGCGAGAAGACTTGCCGGGTTGATGGCGGAGGTGGAGGAGGCCAAGGTTGGCCAGATGCGGACAGGCGAGAGCTCCGCGCAGGTTGAGATACCAGGTGAGATAAACTCCGGTCGAAGACGTATGGACAGCAAGGCTGATACCGACGCAGTTATGGGCTCGCCTATTCCCCCCGCCCCCTCCACACCGGTGCCGCGCGACTCAGACTCGCTGTTGCCGCCGTCCTCGCCCGAGACGCTCGCTGTCAGACCACCCAAGATGAAGCAGAAGATTCCCGTACGGGTCATCACGCCCATCGCGGAAGTCTCGGATCATCCGCTCCAGGCTGGACCGTCCAACTCAACCACCGACCAGTCGGGATACCTCTCTCCTCCTGATCGACGCAAATCTCGCGCTCATCCTCCGGCCCCGACACCCCTCGACTTGCCCACGCGCGCCGACGTACAGGCTATGGCGGCGATCGCACAGGCCGAGTCCAGCGGACTGCGCGGCGGCTGGGTGATGAACATGGATCCGGGAATCAACGCCCGTCGATACCGTAGCGGCGAATCCGATATGGTAGATATCGACCTCGAGGGTGGCAAAGGGGAGAAGTTCGGCTCGCCCCGCGTCTCAGCTGAGGAGATGGAGCGCCTACGGGAAGAGGAAAAGCTGTCCTTGGCGGGTATCGAGCAAAGAAGCCCGCGACTGCTGCATAGCCGGACGCCTTCGCCATTAGCCCGGAATGGCTCATTCGAAGCACCCCTGCACGGTCCGAACGGTATCGGGATCGGCACGCCCCAGTCCGGCTTCATCAGTGCCGGGAACTTGCAACGCCCCCAGCCCGCCGCGAACAACTCGGACGTCACAGTTCGGAAGCACAGCATCCCTGAGGAGTACCGCGACCACGCCGTCGTGCGTTCCAGCCCGCTGATCGGCGCTGTCGGGCACATGCAGCGTACGCAGCGTGAAAGCAGCGTGTTCTCGGAATGCTCGAATGATGGGTTGTTGGATGTGCGGAGTGTCCCCAGTCGGAGTCAGAGCCCGGTACTCAGTGAGCCAACGGCGGACTCGCCTGTTACACTCACGCACCGACGGTCGACAGAGGACAAGACGGAGGAGTTGGATGATCGCGAACTGGGTGGGCTGGAGGATGAGTTGGAGGATGTCAATCTTGACGACGGGGATAACGGGAGCCGGGGAGTACCCCAGGTGGGCGGATTGAGGGAGGTCACGGCGTGACGGGCTTCGCATTTACAGTATGCGGACATATATGCATCTGCATGGACCGGTCAAGCGCGGAGATACCGAACCTGGATCCAACGACGTTGTCGTCTAATCTATGAGGAAGGAGCACATGCGTTATGCGGCAGGGAAGCTAGCTGGAAGTGCTCTCGATGGCAAAGCTGGTCAAACAAGGCTAGAAATCCTGGATGTCAGCACATGTCAGGCAAATGTGTCCGGCACTCACCGTCACCCGGCCGCCGTATTGCCAGTCGTTATCACCGGCCTTGAACGGATCAACCTTTGGCCCGCCCCGCTCCCCGGTCTTCGGGTTGACATCCCCCTCGAACTCGGGTCTGGGTCCTCTACGCACATCCGGATGTTGCAGATCTTCAGACGGCGCGGTGATCGTCGGCGTGGCCCCAACAGTCTGGTTCGCCTTGATCAGGGCGTCGAACTCTGCCTGATCCTCCGCAGGCAGTGGTGGCGGGCCGGGCTTGCTGAAAGAAGATCGGGGTGGAGCGGCGCGGGGGAGGGAGGTGCTGAGTGTCCGGAGAGGCGTAAACCTGGAGGACGAAGCGACTAAGCGAAGGCTCCCAATCATACTGGCTATGGCGCGATTGCGTTGACCGTGTTTATACTGGACAAGGAGAGGTAACGTGATGAATCAAAGGTCGAGTAGCTGGCGATGATCGTCAGCGTACATCAGACGTCAGTTGTCGAGACGGTCATCTCGCTTGCGGAAGAAGCCGGAATCGAGGACTTTTGCACAGGGAACGCTCGAGAGAAATTCGCCACCTGAAAGGGCAGGAGGGTGCCACATTGCGGAATCCCTTCCTCCCGCCAGCGGGGATTTGGCGCACCGCTCACGAAACTCCGAGACGCGACAAATTCACCGTCGCTACCGTTGACCTCGAGCTCACGATCGTAAGTCTGCTTCACCCAAAACCTTTGCACTCCGAAACTCCCTACGGCTGTCTACCTGACACACCCGCACCGAGTTAGCAAAGCCCATCCCCCCCGACGTACTCTTTCGCTTATATCTTTCGCAGATTCTAAAACACCCAAAAATCAGCCAAAATGGTCCGAGTTTCCGTTCTTAACGATGCCTTGGTGAGTGCCGATTGGGAGACGACGGGCGTTGCTGGAAAAGGAGACGCTTGGCAGAAACAGCAGCTGACGGTAGAACAACATCGTCAACGCCGAGCGACGAGGAAAGCGACAGGTCCTCATCCGACCTTCGTCCAAGGTCGTTGTCAAGGTTCTGTCCGTCATGCAGAAGCACGGTGAGTTGCGGCCCGGATTTCAGCTTTACGGATGGTCTGGGATCGAGGAGGGACACCGAGAGAGGATGAGAGGGCCACCTCGGAGTTCTCGACTAATACGCCTCCCCATCACGTGCGGTAGGACGACCACCACATCGCACGACACATCCTTCCCTTCCCTCCCAACCTTCGCCCCGGAGTATAACTGCCAACCCTCGCGCCAATTCCCACCGAGAGACGGCTTTAAGTCTCCGGAAGAATACTCTCAATGCTCTTCATACTAATCCCTCTCGGTTGTCACCAAGGCCGCATGGCCGGGTGCAGGACGCCGAGGGGGCTGATTGGGAGAGCACATCATGGGTCCCTTTCTTTGGGTCCTTTCGTCGTCTCTGACCGCCGTGTCGTGTATATCCGTCGCGAGCAGCACTGACGCCAGGCTACATCGGCGAGTTCGAGATCATTGACGACCACCGAGGCGGCAAGATCGTCATCCAGCTCAACGGCCGACTCAACAAGACCGGTGTCATCTCGCCCCGATTCAACGTCGGTGTCGATGCCATTGAGAACTGGGTCAACTTGTTGCTCCCCGCTCGATCTTTCGGAAAGATCATCCTCACCACCTCGTCGGGCATCATGGACCACGAGGAGGCCCGAAGGAAGCACGTGAGTGCACGCTCGAAGCGTCGGATGAGCCATGCTGACGGCCAGACCGGTGGAAAGATCCTCGCCTACGTTTACTAAACGGCTGATTTTGGGATGCATATCTGCGTCATGATGTCTAAAATGGGCCCGGGTGCAAGCGAATGTCCATGATCCATGCTGACGATGCCTTTTACTTGCCCAGCCGTTGCTCTACCTTCCCCCATGCAGACATAGCTCCCTCCCATTCTGCCGGACTGATTGCTCCTGGAACCCGGCGGAACACGCCTTGAGGATCGTCGAGCGAGATGAGACGAGCGGTCTTGCGGACGAGAGGCAGGGAGGAATACTGAGCTCGGGCGAGGAGCATGGCAAGGAGGGACGAGACGGAAGCGGGAATGGGCAAGGGTGTACGGTGTTGGCTTGAGGATTAGCACAAAGGCTCGAAGCGACACTACCTCCGACGTACTAGATCTCGGTTATGCGTAATGGCCAGAAGGGGTAGCCGTGCAGTTCTGGCGGAGGTCGAGGCAGTAGCGCCCGGAGGAAAGAGGGCGACTCTATAGGGTGCACAATGAGCAAATCCGGGTCGTCCTTGAACTCCAGCGCATTCCGTACATCCGTGTCAAGCGACTTCTGCGTGATACTGTCCGCTGAGCGACCTTGGTCGATATAGCGCTTCGTGATGTCCCCGACGAGTTGCGTTGCGCCGGGTTGGAGGAAATGTAAGGTGATGGGCTTGGCGGTCGTTCCATATACAATGGCTGTGGAGGCATGCGATATGGTTGTCTGCCCATGAGCTTGCTGATGTGACGGACTCAATACTTGGGAAGCTGACGTCTTGTGAGAGGTTCTGGGCTGGCAAAGACGAGCGTGTTGGCGTGGGTGTCACCGGGTCCGAGTCGGGCGCAGGCGATACCCGCAGCAATACGTTGTCGATGTCCTCCCTATACCGTTGCAGCAACCCTTTTCATCAGGCCTCGACAAGCGTTATGGTGCTGGGTATGAAGGACCCACCTTGCCCATCCCAGATGCTCAGCTCGGTTGTGCCTGCCTCGCTGGCCCAAGCGACTAAACGTTGAATACTCTCGACAATAGCCCTCCTTCGCTGCAGATCCCGAGCGATACTTGCTGCCCTCTTCTCTGCGTTCGGTGCTGTGGATAGCACCACAGCGATGTGTCGAGGTGGTTTGACGGCGCTTGAAAGAGCTTCCCGTCGTCTTAGACCCTCGGCAATGCGCACAACGAGGGAGGCGAGGGTGAAGAGGAGGTGGAGGATAAAGATGAGCGGTATAGCGGGTATGTCCCGCAGACGTAATGACATGATCCTGATGGGCTTGCTACCTTTTGTGTGTGAGCATGGGTGAATGCTGCGTATCGGATGCGAGCTGAAGTGATGAAGAGAATGCCGGAAGTAGGAGGTGGAGGTTGATTGATCTGGTCAGGTGAAACGTTTCATCTTCCACGAACAGATTATGAATTTGTCATCCGGCCCTCGACCTGGAGACTGTTCGATACCGCGTCGTCTGGTGGCCACGGGGTAAGACGTCGACACGGAGCGGGGAGGAGAGGAGCAGAGCAAGAGAGAGGGAATGAGGTAGAACAAGGACGGAGGTGGGAGCGATGACGGCAGGGGAAAGCGGAATCCTTCGTGACCTGGTAAGCCAGTGTCGTCCGGGTCTATGTGCATGGTACTCAACATACATGCAGTACAGGTCTGACAACTCTGTAACTGACTGCTGAAGCCGCCCTCTGCTGTGCGCACGACTGGCTCGCAATGCTCGTGCATCTCATGCGGCGTTGTCAATCCAGGACCCGCCTCGGCCTGCCTTTGCGTATCTGTTCACCTGCCTATATACAGGGAATCGGAACACACCTGGCCTGCCGGCGCAGCTATCCTCCGCTCAAAGTCTAAGCTGCCTTTTGCGACGCCCATCAGACGCTCACTCCTACACAGCTCTCCCAGGCCAACCACTCAAAGGATCGTCTATACTTCAATCCGGCCGAGACACTCCAAGCAATTCAAAGGGAGAGAAAGGGAAACAATCCTCCTCAACAGCATGTTCGAGACCATCAGAGCATTTGGTCTTCGTCTACATAAAACCCGCCGAGCTGATGATCGCCTATCCATTCCCCCTCGATCGTTCCTCCGCTTTCATCCTCTGTTGTATCAATCACCCACACTCTTTCCACAAGACACTCACTTCTCAGGGCCATGAGCTCTCCTCGGATCAGCGGAATGTCCAGTGGCAGGGCAGGTGCAAGAGCCGCGCCCAGACCGCGATACGCCCCAATTGCGGCCGAGACATTGAGCGTAATGTACGTCGCCCTCGGCATCTTCGCCCTGTGCGCCCTAGCCAGGTTCCCCCGCTTCCTCGCCCGATCAACGTTTCTGCATCCCGGTCATCCGCTTACTTCAGACCTACGCGCTTGGCGTTTTCGAGGACCTGGTCCACAAAGCGGACGAGAAAGCTTCTCGGAACACCTCTCTCACCCTCATCTGGATGATCAAACAGCACGGTGCGACGGGATCGGACAATTTCGTATCAGCACTGACAACAGACGAATGCACGACCTTCGTGAATCATTTCAGGTCACTCATCAGGCTCGCAGGCGGGTCGGACATCACCGCTCAGGTGTACATCTATGCTACTCGGTCGACCAGGTCGGGCTCCGAGGAGAGGGAGGGGGTCACGCTTCATTATCTCAGACCCGTCATCTCAACGGTCATCGAGAAAGGTATAGCACGATGCGAGACAAGGTGTGCGGCGTGTATGTTGGGGTTTGTGGCGTACGTGCGGGTCGCTACCATGAGGTCGGTTGGACGCTGACAAATAGCCCCGCAATTTGATTTGCGGCGTCGATCGCGCTGTGCGTAACACGCCCTGGGATATCAAGACGCAGGTCGGGGGCGTCAATGTGAGTACCAGCTGTCACTAACACGCGCTGAGTGTCAGCTGCACAAGGAATCGAGGTATAGGCGCAAGAGTGGCAGTTCCTAGGAGCCCGATGACGAGGCGACTACCTCTTCTCCACGTCCGCTCCTCCTTCGCACCCTCACCAGCTCGTAGGCGCTACTCACTCCCTTAGAAAGGACGAGTTACTGAAAGCTCAGTTGCACTTACGTAAAGGCCGCGTAAACTTCAGAAGGTGGCGAAATCATCGTCGATGACTCGAACTCATCCTGCTTTCGCTTCCTTCCATCCAATCTGCGCGTTCTCAGACGAAAACTGTCCCAAAAATGTGCAAAACAAGCTGCCCCCGCTGTGGATTGAACACAGGAGTCTTTTCATGTGCGTATGCATGGAGATCTGGACGAACTCCGCTACAAGTGAAACGCGTTACCACTACGCCACAAGGGCTTCTGCCAGATTGTGAACGAAAGTGTGTGGCGAATTGCAACCTTATGTAGTTTTGCCTGCCACAGCCCTGGTGGCCCAGCGGAACGTGTTTCACTTGTTGCCTGATTGCTTGATGCATGTTGCCCGAAGCCTGGGTGTGATCTAATATTGGGTAGGCCTGTTCTGAGGCCACAGTGGTGATCAGACGCTCAGACTAGCACAAACCAGATGGTGACACATCCTTGGTAGGTATTATGATCCGGTCTGCACCTATCATGAACCCATGACAAACTATTACGATCCGGTTCACTGGCCCTCGTCAACGGACATCAACCAGTCTCCGTGTCGTGGATGGGTCCTTCGTTGGTAGTGTCAAAGCACGTCGCTGCTCAATGATCATTCATCTTGCTTGCCGGGCTCAATGAGCACTCATTCCGCTCATTAAGCAACTGGTTTTGCTCATTCAGCTCATTGAGCAGAGTTTCCTGAATGGCCCTCCATGGTATATAAGGAGCCAGCTCTTCCATAGAATCCCTCAGTGATGTATCAAAAATCTACCCACCCACTACTGTCCAGTTTTGCCTAGCTACCTTATTGCCCAGTCAGAGACACTACCCCTCCTAGCTCTTGCCTATCTTTGGTATCCCCGTCAAAGTAGCCTCAACATTGCTTCAACACACTTCGACACTACCAACAAAGGACCCATCCATGACACTTCACGGTCAGAGGCTCGACTCTGGCAGTCAGTCGGGCGTTCCAAAGTTTTAGCAAGGAGAGCAAGGTTGGCTTGCTTGGCGCGGGACATAGAGGTTGGCGCGGCAAATGCCAATCAGAGGTCCATCATGGCGGTCAGAAGCATGACTCCGACAAGACAGTACCCAATTCTCCTATGTCTACTATCACTACTATCTCTACTGTCTCCATCGCCTACTCTAACCCCTCCACCTCCTCTCCCTCCACCTTCTATTTCAATACCGCCACGCCTGTTCCGGCTTGGTCACTCACACTCACACGTATCCTCCCGCTTTCGTTATCCAGCCGCGAGAGCTGCCTCGGTGTCATGACCCTGAGGACTATGGAATGAACCTTGTGTAGTACAGGATGGGAAATGGCTGGCTGCTCAGGGAACCTGCAGCCAAGCGGATGAATGGACCAGTGGACTATGTATACGAACCCATTGAATACCGTCTACAATAAGGTATGAATATCTTGTGAACCTCATTAGTTCTATCGCCTATGGACTCCATAGCAACTTGCCTAGTTTTGATCGTACTCGTCACACTCAGCGGCTGATTCAGCCATGCTCCTCCTCACCGCCGCTGTGCGATGTCTTGCTCGATTACCACCAATGCCGGCTCCTTTTGCTCCCCTTCCTTGACCGATATGGTGCCGGGGCCCCAGGGTAAGATCTCACGAGAAGTGTGCTATCTTCCCCGTGCCGTTTAGGGATTAGGGACGGGTGACGCTCACGACTTCGTTGCATGAATTGCCCGAAACGTGATAGAGCAGCTGACGGGCTGCTAGCTACGATGATTGTTCCCTGCGTGCTTGATTGCAAGACAGACTGGCTGCGCTCGCGTGGTATACGCCGACGTAAACGGCCGCCACCAGCAAGAGTGGCATCTTGATAGCAAGAAGCTTAAACATTGGGTTTGTCCCCGTCAGCTCGTCCTCCTGCATGACGTTGATCACCTGTGAGCCTATATCCAGCAAACCCAGAAGACCTATGCCCACGCCCGCCAGAACCATTGGCAGATGGACTGACAGATGGTAAGCCTTCGGGCGGGGCGCGAGCAGCACTGATCGGGCGGCCGCGAGCGCGAGAGCCATTCCCTGCTTTCAGCTGATTCGACGCCAAACGAAACAGGTCGCGCACGGCACAGGGAAAGAGCCAAAGAATACCGCTCAAAGCCTCTTCCACGGGCTGCTGGATGATCTCCACAAGATGGTCGCTGGCGATCTGGCGGTTTTCATCCCGTAGAGTGTCATTTCCCGTCCAAGTGGCATTCACGGCGTAGAGCTGCTCGAATCGCTTCATCACTGGAGCACTGATTTCCAAGCCATAGCTCTGGGATGAGAAGAGGTCCGGTGAGGGCATTATACAAGGCGTACGATGGTTGTCTGGAGTATGATTTGGCCAAAGTACTGGTACCCCAAGATGGTCGCATCGGCTGAGGTGTCAGTCATTCAAGGACCAGAAGCACTCACCGATGGGGTCTTGCATCTGTGACACCTCGGTCAGGTAATCGTATTCCTCGTCGTAGCTCTCGTCAGCCCGAGACTCACCTCAAACTCACCTAGGTTCCAGGCTGAGTCGTCCCAGGTATCTCCGTATGTCGTCCCGCTGGGCCTGTGGCAGGGATGTGCCATTACGCATATAGTCGATTGAAACGGAAAATTCATTGGTGACCGTGTCGATTCCGTGGGCAAAAGATATCACGATGATCGTGTTCTGAAAGTCAGATCCATTAGCATAGACCTTACGGCTCACTACCATCGCCGAGAGCAGAAGAAGCAGGCAGAAGTGCAAGGGCAGGTGTATCGCCTGCCAGATAACCGCACGAGTGTGGCTGAGCGGGGCAGCCTGATCGCCAAAGAGGAAGAGGAACATAAAGTACATGATGACGATCGCAATTGGTCAGCTCCCATCGTCAGAGCGGAATCGTCACCAAGCCTACCGAGAAAGACCTGGCCGTAAGTGGCGGTGTTGCTCTCGCTGAGACCGGATATGGCTCGGTTGAAGGCTCGCGTCATGGCAATGAAGCCTTCTCCACTAGAGTGAGACCGCGCCTTCGGCTCAGGACTCACAGTATGATCAACGTGAATGCGCCATAACGCTCCGCCACAATCTCCGTCTTGACGTGCGACATGGGTGAATGCAATACCTGAAGCCAAGCCCCAGCCCCCTCGATGGCAACGGCCGAGTACAGGAAGACGATCTGGATTCAGAGGGGGATCGGAGCACAAATTCGTACCTTCAGGGTGGTGGTCTGCTGGCCGGAGCCTTGAAGGCAGGCTGAGGCGGAGGTGAGGCCAATAGACCCTGCCAGGGAGGCGCTCAGAATCAGCTGATTGCGTTTCGATCGACCTGCTCGGTGGCTGAGCAAAGCAGCTAGAGTAAGCCCTCCTTGGGTCGGAGGTAACGAGCCGCTGTGTGCCTCGTCCAGCCCGCTGTTTGGGCTGGATACCTGGTCTCGCAGAACCCCCGCCCCACCCCTCTTTCCATATCCTTGTATCCTTACCTGTCCCCTTCTTTACCCCGACGCCAATCCCCTCTTTACGAGGCGCCATTTGTCTCGCACAAGAGAACACCGTCGTTCTGCCCTGGGGCCGACTTACTGATGATGTACTGTGCCAAAAGGATGGCGCGGGAGAGGGCAAAGGCAATCACGACCGTGATAAAGCTTTCGTGGATAGCGTCTGTCATCAGCTAGTGTTACCCCTATTCCGCCTACCTTGTGACGCCGCAACCCTATCCTCTCCGGCCCGTTCGCCCACGGACGGTGGATGGATGAGCATGTTGAGATCCCAATTCCCGCTTGCAGCCCCGATATAAAGAAACACGGTGATCTGAAGGCCCTTTGCGATCCGATGGAGCGAGTCCTCCGCCTGGAATCGAGTGTCATAATGTGTTTGAGCGGACCATATCCAGGCCAGAATGATAAAATACCTGCCGATGAGCCTACATCCCTCTTTCCGAGCTGACAATGTACGAGAGGAAGTTGGGAATGCTGTTTGGTGTGGAAAGTTCGTGGGTCGTTGAAAAGACCGTGAGGACAGCCACAACGGCGAGATCTGTGCGTCAACCCGGCCCATACGTACATGCTGAGACCCCACCATAAAACAGCGAAAGCCACGCAGAGGCTTCGTGTCCCTGCTGAAGCCAGGGTCCATCTTCGTCCGCCAATGGTCTCCTCAGAAATGGCAGACGTGGCAGGCCGCTGAATCTGGGTTCTTCAACCTGCTCCACGGCTGTGCTTCCTAGGTCGCTCTCTTTTTGTTCGTGCGTGAAGGCGGGCCGGTCGTCAAGCCTGCAGTGAGTAGCGCGACGCAAGGTCAGGCTCACTTTAGATATCCTCGCGGTGAGCGTACCAGCGCTGTACCCGCGCTCATGACAGCGCCTGGCCGCATCGCTATCAGCTCGAGAGAAGGTGCAAATGCAAAGGTTGTGGGTCTCTGTGCGATGAGCAGAAAACAGCCTCCTCTGCCCCTCTGTTTTCGATGCTGCCCCCACTTAGCGTGCCAAACAACACATTATCGCCAGTCGCGTTCGAAATCGCACTCCACAGCCGCATCATGTCACACTGGTGCGCACCCAACACTGCGAACCAGGAGACTGTACATGACAACACCTGGTCTATCTTTGCTTCTGCGCTCGAGCTACTCTCTCCGCGAGTGGCCCCAACCATTCGTGCGTCGGCCGGAGGCGTCGCCCTCTCTTTCCCTCGGTTCTCGTCCAGCGCCAAATCGTCCGCCGCCGTGATGCCTCTCCTGTCCCTCCGCGCTCTCGATGCTGACCTCCTTGCCGTGTCCATGCGCCCCTGCTCCTGCCGCGGCGTAGGGCTTCGACGCGGACTCCAGCAATGCTCGGTTTGAGCGGTACTCGCACAGCGAATTAGCTGGTAGCCCGAGGAGGTTGATAATCTTCTCCCTGATTGTCAGCTCTGAGCAATATCATTCGAGGTGGGCTCACCTCAACGATCCACTGCGGACACTCTCCCCCTCCTCCTCCACCCACACACTCAGGATATCCTCTGACTGCCTCGCGCTCAGAACGCAGCCAACCACGCCGTCCGCCTCTTCGAATTGATCTCCTATCAGGCCGAAGAGGAGCGACTCGTACAGCACAGGCGTGATAGGGTGTTGCAGGCGCAGCGTGAACTTTCCGCCGCTGCTGTCAGCGAAGTTCGGAGCCACTGCGACGCACTCTCTCATCTCCTCCCAGACACCCGGTCTACCGATCCGTGCGAGGAAGACCAGCACATCTGTCACTGGCGGAAGCTCGTTTGGAGGGGTGAGGTGCGAGTACAGGTGCAAGAAGGACTCGATCTGCAACGTTAGCTGGAACGCGAGGTCTCCTGCGTGAGACGCACCGAGCCAAAGGTCGCCACGCGTCGGATCTCTTTCTCGTAGTCGACTTTGGCACCTGGTGGTCGGTGAACGTAGGAGATTGACCAGCTACGCGTCAGCTGAATACTCTTGGAGATCCAACAATGCTCACTCGTGCTTGAGAGGATGACGCCCCGCGCCGTTTGCTGGAGGCGTCTGGCTGTTCTTTCCGACGGACAGAGACAGGCGTGACGATCCGGTTAAGGATGTGGTTCGGCGAGCGGCTGAGCCTCCGTGGGACATTTGATTGGTGGTGAATGCGGAGAACGGTGTGGACGAGGTCTGGGATTGGCAGGCGTGTAGACGGTTTGTGAAATGGGCAGAGTTGGAAGCCGGGGCGGTTCGCGGACAATTGAGTTGGTTATTTCAGAAAACTTGCGAGTCTGCGAGTGATGAGGGTGTACTGATTTGTGCCGTTGCCCAGGATTATGCTGTGCAGATGCTTGATGCCTGGGGTGATGATTCTGGTTAATCGCACTTCGGACAACTGGACCAAAAAACACCTGACGACGACGAGCCGAAATCTACGCACGCCTAAATTCAGGAGTTATTCTTTTAGGCACACTGTGTATGTCAGGTACCTATTGGGGTAGACACACTGCTCCATGTTTTGACGTCATGGTGAGCTGTGCGTGTGTTTGGAGGGTCTTCTATTTTGGATGCTCAGCCCAGCCTGAGAACCGATCAGATACAATACTCTCATCAAAGTACATATCCGCCCCTCATGAACAAGACCACTCAACCCTCCATCGAGTCCGCCTACGTGGCCAAGCAGCCCGCAGCGAGATCTACTATGAGTGAGCTTCTACCCATCAGTCAAATGGACGAGCTCACATAGCAGCCCCAGGCATGACCATCGACGAGCCGTCCAAGCAACAAGAAGAGACCCTCCGACTCCGAGGAGGCTGTCCTGGTGGGTTTGACTCTGAGCGCGTCAGCGAGGACTCGCCGGGGTGCTGGTGTGGATGCGGCTGGTGCATGGGCTGATTGCAGGTAAATTTTGTGGACTGCGTGAGTGAAACGAAGACGCCTCAACTGCTTGGGTCCAGCTGACTCTGCGCAGCAATCTTGCCTTGTCGGTACGGCGAACTTGCCCGAAGCAGATCTCAGCTGACAACAGATGCGATATCTGCATCATCCCCATTCCATGCTGCTGAGCGAACGGGCGAAGAAGGGGACCATTCCCGCCTGCCGATTGCACCGTGTCCTACCTTTGTATCCGCCGTCGAAAACTGTACCGTTATACACGAACGACCTGTCATGATGCACGAAGTGGAGCTGGATATACTCGCCGTGCATGCCGGTGACTCTGAAGGCGGGTCTTGCGAGGGCGTTCGGATGAGTGCTCCAGTTGACCTCCTTGCTCAAGCCTTCGCATCAAAGATTACAAATGAGGCAGTACTCGTAAGAAGACTCGAGACGGCATCTCCTCCATCTGTGGAAGGCATGCTCAGATCTGAGCCTTCCATCTGAGCAATGAGCACCCTCTCAGATCCTCCTTGCATTCTTTGGTCTTCGGCGTGACTGATACATAAGTTCATTACGACCCGTGCTCGGTCGCCCTCACAAGCACAACCTTGCGCTCAGCGAACATATCCGCCGCAGAAAGCATTTCACCCAAGACCCATGAATCAAGAGGTCCGCTCACTCAGGTCACCTACCTTGATGGACACCACGCCAAGGCAAGGACTTATATCAATACGGTGCTGAACGAAAACCGCCAGAAGGATGCTGTGACTCAGACGGATGACAGGAGTGAGGGTCCGAACCAGACTGCTGGGGCCTTATCATGGCCGTTTCATGACGCTTGCAGACCGGTGCAAAAGACTCAGGGCGCGTGCCACCTCGAGATGTGCCGGCCGCGGTGGCATGTAGCTGCATGTAAAGAGGCATGCATAATCTATCCGGCGTAAGGACCCAACGAGCGCCGCCCAGTTGCCACCCGACTCAATGTGGACTGCAGTTGGTTCGAATCGTCATCGCGATCAGCGCGGGAGGGATGCTTGTCCATCCGTGTGGCTGATCCGAGCCCACCCGCCTGAGGTATTTCGCGCCGCGAGTTCGAGTGTCCGAGCATGGATGAATGCATGCCACATGTCGTGGACGGACTCGGAGCGGCCTTGAGCGGCGGCTGCAGTTGTTAGGGGATACTTCATACTGGCAGGAGTATTGATCCTCTGACAAGCTTCCCCCTCTCTCTAATCCCTCATTTCCCATCCCTGAATGGTCAGCAACACCTCCGAGGCCGCCGTGCCAGGAGGGGCCTGCACTCACTCCCCAGTAGCCGCCGAGACCCGTTTTTCCTGACAGCCTGTAATGCAAAGGGTAACCAGTCAACATACTGCTCTGAGTCGATTGTGAAAGACCTTCGAGGGACCCGAACTCACCCTCCGAGACCGTGATACCGCCTCCAGGCAGCAGCCGTGTTATCGATCCCCGTGCCCACACCCCATGCCAGCGGCGATCCGAGTGGATGCGGCATCCCCATGAGCTGTCATTATCATCAATGGAGCGCGCGGGGCTCGGAGAACTCACGCCCGCGCCGTAGCCCACCCCTGGACCCGGGTATCGAGTCCTTACAGCGGGGAAAATACTCAATCGCCCACCTCCGGGCAGGACGACGGTGGGGAATGGGAGCCTGCTATTAACGCTGACTTGACTTCGGCGCCACACTCACTCTTGCGGGTTCACATTCGGGTGATGAATCATATGGGCGTTGATATTCATGGGCATCTTGTAGGCGTAGTTGCGACTATGTGTGCAACGAGCTAGGGAGACAATTCGTTCGCCGCAGTGAGTGGGACGACGGAGGGAGAGTCGATCATCACGACAAGACGCTTTCCCAGTCATGCCTTTGCTGGCTCCTTTGTCCTTGCCAACAATTCTGATGTCATGGACGAGCGGTCCTTTGCTCGTCCTCCGGGGTGAGCATGGTGGATGACTGCTGAGTCGGGCGAAAAGTTGCAGGGGATCGTCCTCTGTCCTCGGCAATCCCTTTCCCCTCCTTGCCATTCCTTGTCAGTAGCACCGAAGGACCCATTCCATGATTGATGCGGGCATCCGAACCCCAAGAGTCCGCACTCTGCAAAACCCGCTGTGCGGAGATCTACCACCTCGCTATACTCAGCAAACCTGTAGGCGTGAAATCTGGGCTCGGGCGGGGCCGGCGTCATTGAACAAAATGTCATAACATCATGCACATTGATAGCGGAGCAGGCCCCGCTGAAATCAAGTCGCGAAAATCCGGAAAATTGCGCGTTGCT
This sequence comes from Papiliotrema terrestris, assembly GCA_019857685.1. Lineage (NCBI taxonomy): Eukaryota > Fungi > Basidiomycota > Tremellomycetes > Tremellales > Rhynchogastremaceae > Papiliotrema > Papiliotrema terrestris. The sequence continues at coordinate 24,139 of JAHXHD010000300.1, read as the reverse complement.
CTGCCGCGTCGTAACACACTAATCGTCCTCGTCAAAGTCCTCATCCTCTTCCTCGTCACTGTCGACAACTTTACGTCGCCCACCTGTTCGTCAGCAACGGTTCAAGTGCTATATCCGCCAGCTTACCCCTTCTCGTAGGTGGCGCCTTCTTCGGCTTCGCCTTGACCGCCTTTCCCCTCGCCCGCGGTGCCGGAGCGGGCGCAGGCGCCTCTTCTTCCTCCTCCATCTCCTCATCTTCCACCTCCTCCTCCTCCCGCTCATCCGATGTCCTTCCTCGACCTCTTGTCTGCCTTGCAGTGGGGGCCGCACCCCTCTTCGCAGCTCGCTTCTTTGCCGCCTTTGTCTTCTTCGCCACGTCCGCCTCAAGCGCTTGGTCCTCGAGGCCCTTGGCCTTGTGGTCTTCCAGGATCTATGCATCAGTCTGGTGCTGCGGCGTAAGTGGAGAACCCACGGCCTCAAACTCGTTCAACTCCGTCTCCGGCTTGTTGGGGCTCTTGTTCGCCCGTGCCTATCGTCAGCGCTGAGGCACGACCGCTGAATGAGACCCACCTTTTGCAGGATCTCCTGGAAGCGCGAGTACAGGGTTGGCTCGTGCAGCTTGTCTTGGTAGAACGGCAACCTGTGGTCAGCTTGTTTGTGAGCCCTCTGGCGAAGCGAGCGCACCCATCAATCAGCTTCTTCATCGACCGCTCCGACTTGAACGGCAACAAGCTGAGGCAGAACGAGATATCTCTCCATTGCCGCTCTTCTGTTGCATCCCTGAATCGCTGACACAGTTTCTCCACGATCGACTCGGCCTGTTTCTCCTGCGAGTCAGCGCAAATCATGTTCACTTTCAGTTTCACACACCTTCTCGATGAACGTGAAGATGAAGCGCATGGTCCGTTCGAACGTCTCTTCGTCGACCGCGTGCTTCCCGATCGACAAATGCGAAATGACATCCTGCAAGTTGTTGTACAGCGCGTTGTCCTTGGTCGACAGCTCGGTGAAGAACAGCTTGGCGAGGTCTGAGATTCGTTTGTCGGGGTCTTCGAGACACTTGGCCATCTCGCCCAGCTGCCCTTTGACCTTGATCATCCCGTTGAGAATCAGATGCGTGAGGACCATCAGCGTGTTCTTCTTGACAGACGCGTCGGAGTCGGCCAGGCCCTGGTACAAGCTGTCCGAGTTCTGCCGTCAGCGCAAGCACGCCCAAGACTTTCCACTGACATCATCGATGAGCGATCCCCACGAGACGGCGATGTCGCCCAAACCAATCATGATATTGCTCCTGACAATCGGATCCTTGCTCCGCTTCAAGATGTTGAACAGCAGCGACAAGTGTTCCTCGCAAAACTTGGCAGAGACACACATGAGCTTGGTCATGCTCAACACCGCGGCCTGTCGAAGCTGGCGCGACTGCTGTCAGAGCGAGTTGGGCAGTATACGCCAGACACCCACCTTGAATGACTTTGGCGTTGCGGCTATGTGCGAGATCAACGGTCCATACACCGCCAACAGGCTCTTCTCGCCGTATAACACCTCTCGCTCTCGGATGTTCGCGATGGTGTCGCCGATGTCATCTTCGGCATTTCCAGCCACTGCGTCGAGGTCATTCCCGTCCTTGTCGGCTGTCTTCGCCGCTGCGGTTTCTGATGTTAGCTGCACTCTTGCAGTGCGCGGTCAGGCAATACACACCCTTCGCCTTCTCGTCCTTTCGTCGCTTGAACTCGCGCTCGACGAGCTCAAGATAAACAATATGCTTGATAGCGACATGGCCAACGACGAATACCAGCTGCGCGAGCGGGAACGATCGCTGCGTGTCGTCCGATGTCGGTGGCTGGGCTTGAGCCTTGGGCGCTTTGCTCGGTGTGGCCGGCCCATCATCATCGACGACGCTGTCGACCGCCATTTCCTCGTCGGCCGTGTCCCGCTGAGCGTCTCCTTCAGACGCCTTGGAGAACACCCGCGCCGTCAGATTCCTGATGATCTGGCCGCAAAATTTGTCGGGCTGTTCGCCGAGGAGGTAAATGGTGTTGACGGCTTGCTCGGCCATCCCAAACCTGTCATCAGTATCCGGCAGTCTGTAGGTGACACTAAACGTACCAAAGCGGCGACCTGGGTGCATTTTCGATCATCTCTTGCAGTTTGAGGAAGATTGGGTTGTCCATTGGCAATCGCATGGTCTTGTCCGCCAAAGATCCTGACCGTCAGTCTTGGTCAAACAGAGCTTCTGGCCACGCACCCTTGACCTTCTTTGCGCTTCCTCCCAGCCGTTGAAGCGCGATGCAGGTATATCTCGCTAACACCAGATCGTTCTACGCATGAGCACACGACTCGATCATGAAGAAGTCGCAACCTACCATGCCCAATGGCCCGAGACCGATCTTGAGCAGCGAATCGACACGTTCGGTGACAACCTCTCGCCTTGCCACTGCAAGCATCCCCAATATAATGATCGCGCCCTGTCGCTGTGGTTTCGGGATCTCCTGATCCGTGCCTAGAATGAGCTGGGTCCCCGTCGGTGTTCAGCCACTCACTGTACACCTGCCACAGCTTGTTGATCACGTCGGGGTGCACCCCATTATCCGCCATCATCGTCCGCATCAGCTCTTCCAGACTCGTCAATTCCGCCAGCGTGGCCTGGTATGTGCGCCTGTAGTCAGCACAGCTCACCAAAAGAGGACCGGCGCGACGCACTCGATCATGTTCTTGGTGATACGGCTGACCTGCTGCTTGGGCGACAGATCAGGCACGACGTCAAAGTACAGGCTCTTATACACCTCGATCAAGCTCGCCTTCACGCCTTTACCGTCCATGCCCTCTTCAGTTGCGCTCGTCGCATTGTTGTCCTTGGTCCAGATCAAGTGCAACATCGTCTTGATGCCGACTTCGGCGGACTGGATGTTGTATTCGTATGCCGTCCTGAAGAATCTCATTGACTCGAGCACCTCCGACTTGGTGGTGGACACGAGCAGCTCGCATAGCGTCGGGATGGCCGTTTCCAGCTGGGTGATGAACCGAAGAGCGTCGGAGTAGTAAGTCTTCGTCATCCGCAGTCGGTTGATCATGGCCGGGTCGACAGCAGACTGCTCAGTCTTCACCGCCGCGAGATCTGCCGCCGAGACTCGGGGCTTTCGCTTCGCCTTGGGAACGCCAAGGTGACTCGAGTTACCTTGGCTGTCCATCTGTCCCTCCTGGCCGTCTTGAGCCTCTCCGTCGGCCATCTCGGTATCCTGCGATTGACTGCCTTCGCTCTCTCCCTCGTCGTCCGATTCGGCGATCCCGGCATCGCGCCTGGCTTTCTCCATCTCGATCGTGTCCACTTTGGCGAGCTCCTCGGAGATCTTGTCATATCGCTCCTGCCACTCTTCGAGGTTGAGCGTACCGCCATGCAGCATTCCAAATGGATGCGTCACCAGCAGTTGCGTGAGAAGCTGGATCGAGTACCGTCGGGCCGAGGACGTCTTGTCCTGCAACGACCGTATCGTGAGCTCGACAATCTTTGCTCGGACCTTTGGTAGCTTGACCGGGATGCTGAGGTGAGCCAAGGTAGACAAGGTGACCCCGCGAACTTACTCGCAAAGCTTGATGAGCGTTTGCAACACCTTGCTTCGGACGTAAGAGTTGAGATCGAGGAACCGCTCCATCAAGATCTCGAAAAATCTCTTGATCTGCTTGCTCTTTTGCTCTGCATCTCCCTCCTCCGTCGATGCCGCAATGTCGCGTATGAGAATACCGATGATCTCCACCAGAGCCATCCGCATCGGGTGCGCCTGGCGTCAGTGAACTAAACCATACACCACTCACATCACTATCAAGATGCGCCAGCAGTAACGCCATCTGTTTCTGCACAACCCTCGGGCTCAGCTCCGCGAGCTTGACCAGGAACCTGCTAAAACTCCTCGGCCCTTTCTGGTCTCCCGGCGCGAATGTCTTGGAGGATACGTCCCGCAACACATCGTCTGCAAGTTGTGGGTGGTCAAACTCCTGATCCAAAATCGCCAGCAGCTCCGCCATCGGTTCGCTCAGGTGCTCAAAGTACGTCAGGTTCTGTATGATCGACGTCTGCGCCCCGAAGCCATGTCCGTGGAACTTGACCGACAGGCATATCGTCTTGAATATGCCGAGCTTGATTTCGTTCTGCTTCAGGTGCGACTCAACCTCGCAGAGTTGGTAACAGGGCTTGACGAAGCAGCCGATGAACGCCTCCTTCTCCGATGATGTGCGCCATATACGGGAGGTCGGCAGGCGGAGTGCGCGGTGCATTGTTCCGAGAACAGAGGGGAGGACGAGCTCCCAGTCGAATGTGGGGCCATTACCCCCTGTCGTAGCCTTCTTCTTGCCCTTTCCCTTTGTTGCCCTTGGCGCGTCATCACCGCCCTTCCCGGTTTTCTCACCGACACTGACGAACCATTGCAGCAGGAAAGCCCACATTTCGAGCGGTGTGCGGTGAGCGGCGGGACCGTCCGGGTCGTCGTCGTTCTCGGCTCGAGCTAAAGCGACAACGGCGTTCACCTGGTTGGATAGACCGGTGGTGATCACGTCGAGCGTCTTGCCGAGGACACCCGGGCTGACGTTAGGCGAATCGGCATGTTTGAGGATCGAGCAAAAGACGTCGAACGTCACTCCGGTCGAGTGAGTGAGGGAGTCGGGGTCATTGATGACCGACTCGATTGCGGAAGAGAGGTGAGCATCGAGCTCGCGTTCGGATATAGACGACGGGTCGAGCTCAGAGGCAATGGGGTATAGAGATGGGTCGGCAGACAGGGAGTTGAGCTCTTCTTGCAGGTTGAAGCGGGACATGTTGGAAGCAGCGGTCGAAGCGGTGAGCGGAATCTTCAGGATTACCCGTCCTGGAGCAGGCAGCCGACCTGCGTCAGAGCTCGTTTGGCGTGTCTGTGACCTGACGAGAGCTAGTGAGCGGTGTGGATATCGGTGTGTGCGAGGTAGGGTGGAGACTGACCAAAATGCAGCGGTTGTTGTTGACACGGGGTGGACGCGAATCGCGACGCGTGTGTAAATTGCCTAAAGCGGCAAATCTGGTACGTCTGAGGCTCGTCCGTAGAATGGCCGTGACGGTAGTGGGCTGGCGAGTATGCATGATGTATAGTACAACTGATCTACCGTCTAGATCTCTCCGTAGCCTCCAGCCTTGAACACGGCCTCCTCCTTGGCCACAATCTTCTCCAGGGCGGACAACCATTCCTCGAGCTTTTGCTGAACCTCGGCTTGCGGCTCGCCGAGCTTGGGGTAGAAGGTGGCTCGGTACGGGCAGGCCTTCATGGCGAGCTGGGCGTCAGCAAGAGCCCCCGAACAAGTCGATACAGGACTAGCAAGCGCAAGTGAGACCGATGACTCACCGAGAACAAGGGCCGAACCATCATCCCGTGCCACTTCCTCAAGCTCTCCTCGTACCCCTTGGTGAAGCTGGCGCTCAACTCCTCCGTCGGGTTGTTGACGTTATGTCGCAGACCCCGAGCCGTGAACTTGAGGCCTCGAAGCAGCCACATGAGACCTTCAGACGCTTTGCGGTCCTTGACGTTCGGGAACTTGGCCTTCTCAGCTGCAAGGAGGGATTCGAGCGTCTTGCCGGAGTCAGGGTTGGCGGCGAGGTAAGCTCGGACTTTCTGGCATGTCAGCGAGAGTTCTATGCGTTCTGCACAGCGGTCCACTTGTTGATGGACTAGGGCTCAGAGCGGGCTGGGGAGGATGATCACAGAGGAAGGTGATGAGGCAAGCGGCTTAGGTGAGCACAATCCAACTCACAGCGATGTTGTTGGTCAGATCCGTCTGGACGACTCCGAAGGCGGGGTTGCCGAAGAGGCCTAGCTGTCAGTATGTCTCCATCACGGCGCCTCGGACCATGCACGAACCGAAGATCTTGACCAGGTTCTCGGCGGCCTCGCAGAATTCGGCGGTGTCGACCCCAGCTTCTGTGATGGTCACGTCGACGAAGGACTGCCATGAGCACGTGCTGCAGCTCATGTCATGCATTGCAAGCGTCATTCAGACGCCGCGCGGCGGCAAGAGCGTATTGTCGAGATAGACTTTGGGAGGACAAGGATGGAGGGGGATGGAACGACACCCAAGGCGATCCGGGATCTGCCGGCACGAGCACGTACCTTGGTGATGGTCTCGAAGAATTGCTTGTTTTCAGACATGATGATGGAGTGCCGGAGTGATGGATGCGTAGGAGAAGATGAAGGCGTTATCAGTCGATGCAGTCTCGCTGTCGTGTATCGTCTCATCACCACCGCGACCACCTGCGACCCGGCCCTGGACGCGTCGAGGCCCCCACATCGGTTTCAGCTGGTATCAAAGAAAACCCACGTGCGACACGTCATCCCGCACCCACTCAACGCGCGTCCTCGATCGCTGGACCGTCATCGACGTCCATGAACACTGTTTGAACACCTGGCATACCATCCGCACCATCACTCACCATGAACCAGGTAGGTCAAACTCGCCCTCGGTGTCTACGCCCGTCCGCTCGCTACCGGGACCAACTGAATGTGATTCCTGCTGACGCGCAGTACCCCTTCATGACAGCTGGCCCGCACAACGGGTTTGACCTGCACTCCAACCTGCCTGCTCCTTTCGCCCAGAGCGGACCGGTGCAGCAACCAATGTATCATGCTGAGCCGGTGTCGCACACTCAGTGAGCCCGCCTTTGACCCATGAAGTTTCAAGCTGATGTACAGACAACCACTGGTGACGGGAACGAGCGTCCTTGGTCTCAAGTACGACAAGGGTGTGATGATCGCAGCGGATAACCTTGGTGAGCTATTGAGCGCATTCCAAGGGACCCAATCTAACCGCAGCTTCGTACGGATCCCTCGCTCGGTTCAAGGACGTCCAGCGTCTTCACCCGGTCGGAAGTCAGACTGTCATTGGTGTCGCCGGCGACATGTCCGACTATCAATACCTCCAGAAGGAGCTCGACAGCATATTGTAAGCTCCATATTCTGGACAGTGGAGCGAGCGGGACTGACGTGCAGACGGGAAGAAGACGCTGTAGCGTTGACCGACTCGCACCCTTCCCTCTCCCCTTCCAACATCTACGAGTACCTCTCCAACCTGTACTACCACCGCCGATCAAAGGTCAACCCGCTCTGGAATGCCATCATCGTTGGTGGTTATGACAAGAAGAAGCAGGAGAGGTGAGCTTCTTTCACCTCCTCCATCCTCGGCAGAGTGCAGCTGACGAGCAGCTTCCTCGGTTACGTCGACTTGCTCGGAACGACATACTCTTCACCCACCATGGCGACGGGCTTCGGTGCCCACATCGCGATACCGTTGCTCCGAGAAGCGTACGAGGCCAAAGCGGGTATCGAGGGCGATGGACCGCTGTTGACCGAGGAGGAAGCGGAGAAGCTGCTTGAAGAGTGCATGAAGGTGCTGTTCTACCGAGATGCGAGGAGTATGAACAAGGTGGGTAGCCCCAGAGAGCGTAGTGTGGGTTAGCTAACGGCAGTTCCAAATCGCCAAGGTGGACGAGAACGGGGTGTCTATCTCAGATTCGAAGAGCGCCGAGACATACTGGAAGTTTGCCGAGGGACTGAGGGGTTACGGCGCGCAGACTCAATAGAGCTGTTGTATACGAGAAGATGCATTGATGACCATGTACATGTGATGCATGAGGTGGGGGTGGCTGGTGCATACATCAGCCCATGCCCGATATCCCTCGAGCATGCTCGCTTGTGTCAACGCGGTCCCACTCGCCATGGTCGTTAAGAGGGAGATGGAGGTGCTGGCGCGTCTTGGGTGTGCCACTTGAAAGGTAACTCCGGATCGAGCCGGGCCATTGACGTCGATCTCATGAGCCGGTCTCTACCTATTCCCGTCCCCTATCTCCATCACTCCCTGCTCTCACACACACGCGCATCCATCGCATAACCCACTCCATACCATGCCTGGACGATAGCTGGGTGCCGCACCATCGAGCACAACCGATCCTCGTTCACGCGCGCGCGCTTGAACCCTTTCGGACCCCCGCCGGCATCTTACCTTCCACCCCGCGCGTCCACCTCTCCGACGTATACACGATGACGTCCTTCAATCCGCTCCCCTCGCACCTCCAGGCCGTACAGGAAGAGTATGGCGTCGGCGGCTCTGGGATGGCCACGCCGAGCTATGGTGGGACCGTCGAGACGGGCGCAGAGTGGGACTTCGTCATAGACAAACACGGCCGCAGAAGGTGAGCGCGGCTTTCTCGACTTGGTCGCACACTACACCCGGGTCCGGATGGGTTTGGAAGCAATAGACCTGCCACCACTTGCATCGTGGATGCCTGGATCGTGGTACAGGCTTGGATGCGCTGGAATCCGACGTCAGGGAACTGATCCGCAGTCGTACACCTTCGAGATCCCCCCATCGCGCCACGACAGAACCAACTGTACATCGCTCCTCATCCCTGGCCAACTCGTATCCCGATCCATCCACCGTTGCATCGTCTTCATACCATCCATCGTCCTCCACTCCTCCATCAAACACGTTTCCGTCCGCGACGCCGCAGGAACCGACTATCCGAGAAGTACGCGAGGAAGCCGCTGCGGCGGTCGTCTCGCGGAGTGTACGGGCCAACGGCGCAGCAAGCAACTCTTACAGTGGCAGCGCGAGCAGGAATGGAAAGGAGAAGCCCAGAGGCAGGATGGTAGGCGACTGGCAGCTGCAGAAAACATTAGGAGCGGGGAGCATGGGAAAGGTCAAGCTTGCTACCAACGTGCACACCAAGGAGAAGGTAAGTGATGCCCTCTTCCTGATGACAACTACTCACCCCAGTGCGCGGTCAAGATCATCCCGCGATACACCGAGACGACACGGAAAGAGATCCCGTCGTCGCCAGAGGAAGCGGAGAAGCAACGGCAAAAGGACGAGTCCAAGGAGATCCGTACGGTCCGAGAAGCCGCCATTTCGCTACTCCTCCACCACCCTTACATCTGCGGCATGCGCGAATTTATTACGCATACGAACCACCATTACATGGTGTGCGAATTCATCGATGGCGGGCAGATGCTCGACTACATCATCTCGCATGGCCGTCTCCGCGAGCGGGCGGCGCGCAAGTTTGCCCGGCAGATCGGCTCAGCGTTGGAATACTGTCACGGCAACTCGATCGTGCACCGGGACTTGAAGATTGAAAACATTCTCATCTCGAAATCGGGCAACATCAAGATCATTGATTTCGGTCTCTCCAACTTGTACGCGCCAGGCCGGCATCTGTCGACGTTTTGCGGCTCGCTCTACTTTGCCGCGCCGGAACTGCTCAACGCCAAGGTGTATACTGGACCCGAAGTCGACGTATGGTCGTTCGGTATCGTCTTGTACGTGCTCGTCTGCGGCAAGGTCCCGTTCGACGACCAATCGATGCCGGCGTTGCACGCCAAAATCAAGCGGGGATTGGTGGAGTACCCGGCGTGGCTGAGCAACGAGTGCAAGAGTCTCCTGAGTCGGATGTTGGTGACGAACCCGGGGGAGAGGGCGACGTTGACCGAGGTGATGGCGCATCCGTTCATGAACAAGGGCTACGAAGGCCCAGCCGAGTCGTACCTGATTCACCGGGAACCGCTACGCGCCGACGACCTCGACTGGGACGTCGTCAACCTCATGGGCGGATTCACTTTCGGCACACCGGAACAGATACACGAGGAACTGCGAAGCGTTTTGTCGTCGGAGGGGTACATCTCGACGCTGATTGCATGGGAGGCGCGGCGGGAGAAGCGGAGAGGACCGGCCACGTCGAGCAGCTCTATGGCTCTGAGCGATGTCAGCGAATCGCCGAAGAAGAAGCGATTCAGCGGGTTCGACTTTAAGAAGAAGCTGTTCAAGGAGGATAAAAAGGTGGAGGAGCCGGCTGCGCGGGAGAAGGAGCCGTTGGACCCGACGAGGGGGTATGACCCGCTCATCTCGATATATTACCTCGCCAGGGAGAAGATGGAACGAGAGAGAGTGTACGGTCGCGGTCATTTCGCCTCGTCGACGGGGTCATTCGATGCCGCGCCCATCGCCTCTGGTTATGGCATGGCGTTGCCGAGCCTTCCCCCGCCTGCGTCTACGCATACGATGGGATACAACCCGCCAACGTTGGACGTTTCGCCAGGGCATGCTGGCCGGCCCCGGAGTCGCACGGACGACTTGCCCAACCCTGTCATGCAGCATCCCACAGCGGACAAGGAAACGAGCCATCTCGCCGACCTGCCCGTCGCCCACCAACAGTCTTCGAACGTGCCGCTGCAGCCGAGCCCAATGGACCGTGGCGAAGATGCGAGCAAGAAGTTCTCCTTCCTCGGCCGCAAGCCGTCGTCGAACGCCAACATGCAGCGATCACCATCGACGTCTCAGCCGGGCTCGAGAGCAGCTTCTCGAGGTGAGATGACTGCATCGCCGTCGATGCCAGTGGACCATCGCCGCGCTACGACAGTCACCGAAAAGCGGCACGAGCGCCGGGTATCGGTCGGGAGTATATCCAACTCGATGGGCCGGGCGTCGCTTGGTCGAAGAGGATCACAGCGCAAACCCGTCACGCCGCCCCCTGGCGACGGGTTCCTGGGCTCCCCACGCGAGATCGACGAGGAGATCCAGCCGTCCAACGTCCCGCCCACGCCGGAGCCCGACGCAGAGCTCGAATGGTCGCACGACGCCAAGCCGGTCTACCTCAAGGGTCTGTTCTCCGTATCGACCACATCGACCAAGCCCGTCCCGGTGCTGCTCAAGGACGTGTCCAATGTGCTCGAACGTCTGGGTATCAAGAACCGCCCAATCAAAGGTGGATACGAATGCGTTCACGTCCCGTCTATCGATCTCAACAGCGTGATCAACGGCGACGAAGCGACCACGACCGTCAACGTGCAACAGCCGTCGGGATCGCAGAATAAGCGCAAACCGTCGCTCCACCGTAAGAGCTCCAAGGGCACGCTGAGCAATCCGAGCAACGTGGCCGTATCTCGAGGCGCATCGCCGCTAAGACAGGGATATGGCGGCTCGTCGGGCACGTTCAGCGCCAACGGGATGGGCAACGGCGACCACGAGAAGGCGAGCCAGGGACCAACCACCACGCCTGTGACGCCTCGGAAGGAGGAAGATGCAGATGATTGGCTGCCCCCTTCTGCGCGAGGCAGCAATCTCGTCGTCAGGTTTGAGATCTTTGTCGTGAAGGTGGGTTGTAGGTCATGGACGTCGCGGTCGGTTGCTGACGCCAGGTACCGTGGCTGCCGCTGCATGGGATACAATTCAGGCGGATCTCGGGTGATGGGTGGCAGTACTCGATGCTGGCGAAAACGCTGCTGAAGGAGTTGAAGCTTTAGGTTTGGCAAGCGGGCGAGCGCGAGCGCGAGCCACGAGCGAGGTTGTAGCTAGATTCTTGTAGGGTTCTGATCAACGACATGTTACGGTTCAGCGGCAGGCAATCGATATGCTTCAAGTCCATGGACTTTGATGCCGGCGCGGTACTGTAGGCGTGATTTGCATGCATGGCGATACGGATAACTGAGGCCATGCCAATGAGACGCCCAACTGGACCAGGTACCGGGCAGCGCGGATAACGCCGGGATGGTGGATGACGGTAACCGAATTCGTCGAGGCCGACTGATCATGTCGCCTGTAGCGCCCGCGGGCAGAGATTCTTCCACTCATCGACGACTGACGAGCTCGGGAGATCAACTTGGCAAGATGCACATGGTCACGGTCGCGACGTGAGTGTGCGCCGAAAGTTGACTTGGTCCGACGCACTGACGTCCAGGTGCCAGCTTCGACAATGGGCGCTGGACTTTACGGGCAACGCTGCGCGGATCCTGCAATCGATCGCGATTGCTAAAGCCAAGGGCGCGAGGCTGCGGGTTGGTCCCGAGCTGGAGATATCGGGCTATGGGTGCAATGACCATTTTGGGGAGGGTATGTACGAGCTTACCGGGATCAGCTCTGGAGCTTACCGCAGGCGATACGGTGCTGCACTCGTGGGAGATCCTGGCGCAGATCCTGCAGAGCGAGGAGGCGCAAGGTATCATCTGTGATATTGGCATGTGAGCGCGTCTCTGAGAGAAGGCACATAGTCTGTGCTGAGGGCAGGCCGATCATTCACAAGGGGAGCACGTACAACTGCCGGGTCGTCATCTTCGACGGCAAGATCGCCCTGATCCGCCCGAAGATGTGGATGGCAAACGACGGAAACTATGTGCGTTGCGTTGGGCTGCTGAGCTGACCGGTAGCGCGAGCTGAGGTGGTTTACGCCGTGGTACAAGCATCGGCAGGTCGAGGAGCACTCGTTGCCAGGCATCATCCGCAAGGTCACCGGTCAAGTTAGTCTGACTCGCGCTTTGGGCCGAGGCGTACTGGCTGATGGCAGAAAACGGTGCCATTCGGAGATGCTGTGATTGCGACGGAAGATACGGTCATTGGAGTCGAGCTCTGTGAGGAGCTCTTCACGCCGGCTTCGTGAGTCGCAAGCGGAAGAGCATCGCTCCATGCTGACGGACCGACCTCACATTGACATGGGCTTGGACGGCGTCGAGATCTTCACAAACTCGTCAGGAAGCCACCACGAGCTCCGAAAGCTGAACCGACGGGTCGAGCTCATCCAAGAGGCTACACAGAAGGTGCGGCCGCATCGTTGACTAGATTGTATCGAAGCTGATCGACAGTTGGGAGGAATCTACCTCTACGCCAACCAACAAGGCTGCGATGGCGAGCGACTGTACTACGACGGCTCGTCTCTCGTCGCGCTCAACGGGCGTATCGTCTCCCAAGGCAGCCAGTTCTCGCTCAACGAGGTGGAAGTTACGACCGCCACGCTCGATCTCGAGGCCGTGCGGGCGCACCGCACAAGCAGCTCGAGACGGATGCAGGCTGCTCAGGCAGAGCCGTACCAGCGCGTCTGGATCGATTTCAGGCTGGACGGCGGGAAGGGCATGAAGTTCGGGGAGGAGGAGTCTAAAGTGGGCGAGTTCAAGTACCATTCGCCCGAGGAGGAGATTGCGTGGGTTCCGCGCACGACAGGTGAGGTGCACGCTGATGTCCAGGCTGGGTCCGGCGTGCTGGATGTGGGACTACCTGCGACGGTCTCGCACCCAGGGATTCTTCCTGCCGCTGAGTGGAGGTATTGATAGCTGTGCGACCGCCGTCATCGTCCACTCGATGTGTCGGCTGGTCACCGAAGCGGCTCGAGGCGGAAGTGAGTGAAATGTCGCCAGAATGTCTCGACTGACACACAGATCAACAGGTCATTGACGATGCGAGGCGTATGACGGGGGAACCAGACCACTCGACGTACATCCCTTCCGACCCGCGCGAGTTCGCTAGCAGGATCTTCCATACCTGCTACATGGGCACCGAAAACTCTGGACCGGAGACGAGGAAGAGAGCGAAAGATCTCGCCGAGGCGATCGGAGCGTACCATCTCGATATCAACATCGACACCGCCGTCACCGCAGTCAAGGGCATCTTCAGCTTTGTGACGGGTCGAACGCCGCAATTCCACGTCCACGGCGGAACCAGTGCGGAGAATTTGGCACTGCAAAACATCCAGGTGAGCTTGTGACGGTGTACCGTGGACGGACCTACTGACAGAAGGCTCGTCTGCGGATGGTCGTGGCGTACATGTTCGCCCAGTTGCTTCCATGGGTCAGGGGCAAGGTCGGGGGTCTGCTCGTTCTTGGCAGTGCGAACGTGGACGAGAGTTTGCGAGGATACCTGACGAAATATGAGTGAGTGAGATCACCGATTGGGTCCGCTTCGGTCCGCTTCGATTACGATATTCCACCGCCCTGGACTCTTTCGCTTCTACGGCCTAAGCCTTGGCTCACATCCAGCTGCTCCAGCGCCGATATTAACCCTATCGGAGGTATCAGCAAGACTGACTTGAAACGTTTCATCCGATACGCTCAAACAGCCTTCGACATGCCAATACTCGAGAGGTGAGCCCATTTGATGCTCTTGACCAGCAAAGGCTCATCGTAGCTTCCTCGATGCTGTACCGTCCGCTGAGCTTGTCCCCGCGCAAGCGGGCAAGATCCAGTCAGACGAAGACGCCGATGAGATGGGCTTGTCGTACGACGAGCTCAGTACTTTCGGCAGACTCAGGAAGACGGAGAAGTGTGGACCGTACTCGGCGTTCGGAAAGCTGGTATCGGAATGGGGTCATTTCCTGTCACCGGTCGAGGTGAGTCAAGTGCCACGTCCACATGGGTGGTCCCACGCTCATGTGTACAGATCGCGGACAAGGTCAAGCGTTTCTTCTTCTTGTACGCAATCAACAGACACAAGATGTGAGCCAGATGAACAGAGGCGGTACCAAAGCTGAAACATGCAGGACGACCATTACGCCAAGTGTTCATATGGAGTCTTACAGTCCCGACGACAACCGTTTCGACCTTCGACCGTTCCTGTACCCCGCTCGCTTCGATCATCAATTCCACAAGATCGACGTCCTGGCGGCAGAGTTGCCCAATAGAGCGGTGCAGCCGGGTGCAGACAAGGCGAAGGTGGATTAGGTGCGGCGGGGACGACCAGGTCACGTGTTCTGGGTGGCACTTGGTATTCCATGCGGTCTAGAAAGGGATGCATACTCGGCAAGCTCTTCTGTCCGCATCAGTCTACTGGGCCGTGTTTCTGCTGCGGTTCAACCAGTCAGCTTGCCCTAATCAAGGCCTAGCATGGACAGGATGATGACGAGGAGGTGAAAGGGGCAGGGAAAGTGATCGGACCGGCCAAGTGCGACGCGGGGGAGATTTTCGAAACAACATGACGCGACGCGTCGGTTGCCATCATTTCACAGAAGTTGACGCAAGATCAAGTCGATTCAACAACCCTCATCAATCACCCACCGTCACTTTGCGACGAGTCACATTTACTCTCCCTTCTGACCTTACCTTCCGACGTGTGAAATAGACGGTCTTTACAAGCCTTTGGAATTCTCCCGACACTTTGTGCTGGCTTGGCAGCTTGCCGGAGCTTGCTGCCCCTTTCTTTAGTCTTTCCTCTCGACATGGCCGTCCAATTAGAAGATCCGGACAAGCTGCGAAAGATCGCTCGCGTCACGCTTGGCTATGAGGAAGAAGACGACGAGGATGATGATGAAGAGAGCAAGGAGGAGAAGGTGAGACTTGATACTTTGCTACCTCGCCCTTCCTCATAGCTCCTGAAGCCTTCAGCGCTCTGGCGGGGTACACGACTGATGAGCAGAAGATACCCGACTTTTATCTTCCTTTGCTTCTCCAGTACCTCCAAACCAACCCGTATGACACGAACTTCATCGTCGAATTTGCCGAGAAAGGGAAACCGTCAAGAGGCGGGAATGGCTTTGGAGCCATCACATGTGAGCTGAAGCCCGAGCTCTCACAGCTATATTTACAAATCAAATACTGACGAGAGGCATGGAAGGCTATTGCTGGAGGGTGTGTATTTTCGTACGCAATCGTTATTCAGCTGACGGCAGGACATCAACCTCGACGCTGACCCAGATCGGCCGGAAGGAGGGAGGAAGGATGGGTTTGGATCTTTCTACAATTACCAGCAGCACTGTCTGGATGACCCCAATCACAAGAAAGGTCGTGACGAACGCTTGAAGAAGAAAGTGAGCTTTATGACGGGCTGCTCGATATTATGATCATGGTTGACACGCAGGGCATACACCCTCCTCCGGTTGCTTCCTTGGGTGGACCGTCGACATTCTTAGGTGCACGCGCCAGCCGACCGTCGGCATCTTTCCAGCCTCTCAGCCCTGTGGACACCAACCAGGATAAACCTTCTGTCAAAAGCGAACGGGTTGCCGATACCAAGCCCGTCCTGTCAGCTCACAACTCTTTGCGCGATGCAATACCCGGCATAAGCTCCGATCCAATCTATATCACCGACGACGAAGTCGGTTCAGACGACGATGACTCGGGCGTACAAGCGCTTGAAGCGAGTCAGATCCCGGTCGGCATGCGAAAGAAGACCAATAAGGACAATCCCGTCGTGCTCTCTGACGAGGAGGACGAACCTTCCTCGTCCGCTCGGCAATCCGCCCGATCTGCTGTCGCGCCGCACCCATTCTTCACCTCGTCCAGCCAAGGCAACGCGGTCGCAAGTCCGAGCTCCGCCCCCTCCACGTCAGCTTCAATTTTTGGCACCGCTCCCCCGCGAACGCAGAGCATCTCGCCCGAAGTAGACGCGCTCCTGCGTGCCGGTGTCGCCCTTCCGGCGACCCTTTTCGCATCTCGCACCGAGGTACCTAATACTTGGTATGACAACGAAGTCCGTCACGTCGTCAATACGTCTGGCGCGATGCAACCCAAATTCGCCACGAATCCCGCTCTGCCCCGAATGACCGATGCGGTCCGAGAGTCGCCCAGAGCTGGGATCCAGTTTGTGCACGAACGCAGCCTCATGGTCCGGCTGCAGCGGCTTTACAAGAAGTGGGTATATCGACCACAAGATGCGCACGCCCGCTGAAAGCAGCAACTTCGTCCTCCTGGCGCCCATCGCCGCGCATGCTCATATGCTTGCCACTCTCTGCGATGTCGGCATTTCCAAGACGCGGGACTACACCTCCCCGAACCTCGCCGTCCTACTATGCGGAAGTAGGCTTCTGAGCGAGATGTGGGAGCGGCAAGTCCCGAAACCCCAGAGCAGCTCAGCAGGCTACATCTTTGGGTCTGTTGATACCGCCGCGGATCTCAAACCCTTCCCACACCCGACCACCTATGATTTTTCCAGTCTTCGCGGAACTAACGGTCCTTTGGCTGCGTTGGACCGAAAGCCTAATCTCAACGGCACTTCCGGTTGGCGGGTAGGTCATGTGCGGTGCAAGCCTGAAGCCGGCTGACTTTCAGGCCAATGCCGTCGCTGGCCCGTCGTCCCAGGCTGCGCAATCGGGACCCCTGAGCGATGCTCTCGCTCGTTTATACGACTTTGCGTCGGACTCGCTCGCTCACCTCGGTAATGTCGGGGGAGCTGCTCTCGGCCTCGGTGAACTCCCGCTGGCCGGCCGCCCGGGTGCCCTGATCGACCCCGAAGAGCATGATTGGGGTTATGAATGGGATCGGCCTGTCTCTGCCGAAGGGTATGTCGCAAATCATTCTTCGCCACCCGGCAACACCATTCTGCATCATTGCTCTGCGTTGTTCGCATTTCCCCGTCGTCTCCAACAATCGGCCCCCAAGGTCTTCAGACCTACTTTTTCCCGGTGCTCTCTCCCATCGATTCATCATGGTGCCGAAGGATGAGGAGATCGCTGACCTCAGCTTCGCCGATCTCTTCAGAACCGCGTTGGACGATTTCTTCGAAGATACCTCCGTCGACGACGCGTTGAAGGAGCTCGATCTCGCTAAGATCGATGAACGAATCCCAAACTTGTCGGTCACCCTCATGCCGCACCAGATTATCGGTGTTGCTTGGATGGTCAAGCAGGAAAAGAAGACCTCGTGTGCCGGAGGAGTGCTCGCGGACGCCATGGGCCTCGGCAAGACGATTCAGACCATCGCCACGATGGTCAAGAATCCCAGCACCGACCGCAAGATTCGAAACACCCTCATCATCCTGCCGCTCCCGCTCCTCCAGCAATGGAAGGAGGAGATCGAACTCAAGTCCAACCTCTCGGTGTTGATCTACCACGGCCCGAAACGAACCAAGAGTATCAATCAGCTCAAAGCCGTTGATGTCGTCCTAACCACATATTCGATCGTGGGGAACGAAGCATCGGGGATGATCGAGCCGCCAAAGAGGCGCAAGAAGACGGACGACTTCGTCGATGATGACGAGGAGGACGAAAAACCCCGACTCAAGCAAAAGGGTTTGCTGTTCAAGGTGCACTGGTACCGATGTGTGCTGGACGAGGCCGCCATCATCCGAAATAAGTCGACCAAGTCGCACAAAGCGTGCATGCTGCTGAACGCGGACATCAAGTGGTGTCTTTCAGTGAGCCGAACTGCCGACGTCAAGGCTTACGCTGATTATAGGGAACATTGGTCTACAACAATCTCACCGACACTTTCGCCTACCTGCGCTTCGTCGGCATCATCAGCTGGGAAGACTTCCGGGAGCGGATCCACCTTATCGCGAACCGCAAACCCCGTCTTGCCTCAAAGCGGGTCCAAGCGGTTCTGAGAAAGGTTATGCTTCGACGCACGAAGGATTCAACCCTGAACGGAAAAAAGATTCTCCAGCTCCCGCCCAAGACTATCGACATGGTCGAGATGGACTTCACCGATGAGGAGAGGGCGATTTATGCGCAAATCGAGGCCGACGCGAGGGTGAAAGTGAACAAGTTCTTCAAGGCCGGTGTGTCGCGATACGTATTACGCTCGAATGAGTCATGCTGATATCATCAGGCACGCTTCTGAAGAATTACAGCGTTGTGCTGGTGATGTTGACTCGCTTGCGACAGCTTTGTTGTCACCCCTGGCTACTTAGGGCAACGAATGAGTACCAGGACGCCAACGCGATACCTTGTCTCGATGTCGACGAAGAGGATGCCATTGCGAATGGCGGTGTACCAAGCAAGCCTCTCACTGATGAGGAGGAAGCGGTGAGAGCGGAGCAGGAGCAAGGCGCCGCTTGGGTGGACAAGATCCGAAAGACCCTGGAGGATCGATACATCAGCATGACCGAGGACCGGGACTACGGTGAAGCGGAAGCAGAGGAGGACGGGTTTGTGAGTCTCTTCTTCGAGACTGGTGGGATCAGCGGCTGATCTTGCAGAGCTGTCCAATCTGTTTCGAACCGCTCGCCGACGAACGAATCACAGCTTGCGGTCACAGCTATTGCCGTGAATGTATCGAAGGCATTCTCACCGCACCTATGCGAGGAGACATGGACGAGGCGCACGACGCGCTCTTCGCCCGACATGCGCGGCCATGCCCCTTGTGCCGAAGCGAGGTCAGCCGGCAGACGATCTACCGTGCTTCGGCGTTTTTCGACCCCACCATTTACGACGATGACGACGATGAAAGCCAAGCTGAGGAAGATGCAGACGCGGACGCATGGGACGATATGTGCGAGTATGACGAGCCAGAGGACGAGAATGACGTGAAGCCGGACCTATCCGGCAAGGGCAAGCGCCGCGCTGTAAGCTGGCCGACATCACCCCATCGTCTGAGCTGACAACAGCTCGGCGAAAGGAAACCAAGTGCCAAGCGACGAAAGCTGAACAAAGGCAAAGGCAAGATCGATGCCAAAGACGAGCCCAAAGACGAGGTTTTGGACGGCCTCGGCAATGTCGACATCGAAGACGTCGAGCCATCGACCAAGATGCAGCGAGTCGGCGCCATCCTCGGGAACATCCGGGCTATCGACCCGACACAGAAGACGCTCGTCTTCTCGTCCTTTGTCGAGCTGCTCGAGCTCATGCGCGTCTACCTGCGCAAGAAAGGTATCAAACACCTCCTCTACACTGGTCGAATGAAGCTGCCGGAGCGAGAGGCGAATTTAAAGGCGTTCTCTGCGGAAGGTGGCCCCGAAGTCCTGCTCATGTCGCTCAAGGCCGGAGCAGTGGGGTTGAACTTGACGGCGGCCTCGAATGTGGTCATGCTCGACTTGGCATGGTCGCCGGCGACCGAGGCGCAAGCGATTGACCGATCTCACCGAATTGTGCGTTCTCCTCGTGCCCGCGAGTGAAGAACATGGAGCTTACATGCAGGGTCAAAACAGACCGGTCACTGTCAAGCGACTTGTTATCCGCGACTCTGTGGAGCAGCGCATTCTCGCTTTGCAGGAGAAGAAGCAGATGTTGATGGATGGTGCGATGGGCGAGGGCGAGGGAGGACGACTGCCTCGTCTGTCCGCGAGGGAACTCGTGGACCTGTTTGGTCGCGAAGACGGCCACGACTGAGGCTCGCAGACGAAACACCACACGCACGATCGAGCTACATACACTGACGACACCGAGATGATGTCGATGGACGACGGCAACCCGCGAGCTCGCAAGGATTCGGGCTGCACTCATGCATGATACGACAACGACGATATAACGGACGATTACGAACGATAGACCCGAGAAGACGAAGACATGTTTCGAATTACAACTTCACACATTCAACACCATAGATATACGCTAGGTGATATTTTATAGTCCTGCATAGCAGGTAGACGGCCCCGTAGAGCCATATATGCATCATGTCATGTAACAGGACTGGGCATGCGTGGGCGTGTGTACCATGTCAGCGTGCATCTTACGCGTTCTCGCTGGTTCCGTTGGAACGCGACGCGTCGATCATCTAGACACACGAAAGTAAGTCAGCGACGGGATCGAAAGGCGAGTGCGGGATAGAGTAACTTTGCTAGTTGTATTTTGCACATCTGTTGCCTCGCATCTTCTCATCACCGCGACCCAGACGGCCGGAAAGAATCACCCATCGTGTTTGCCAGATCCTCCTTGTCGGTTCGGTCCCTTCTCTCCTCGTCTCTCCGCGTCACATCTCCCCTCCTTCCGCCCGTCACTCCCCGGGCGCTCGCGTTCAACGTCGTCAGGATGTCTTCGTCAAGCAGCCTCTCGTCCGAGGAAGAGGCGTACAAGCCCGTTGCGACAAAGTCGAGACGAGCGCCGAACAAGGCAGCTGTCAGGTCGAGCCCTGCGAAACCGGCTCGTGGTCAGCCGAAAGTCAAGGCCGAGGAGGACGAGCACGAGGACGCCCCGCCATCGAAGAAGGCCAAGGCGAAAGCTACCCCGAAGGCCAAGCGCAAGGCGGCCAAGGAGGAGGCGAACGGTGATGACGTCGCAGCAGACGACGGCGAGTCGAAGCCTAAAGCCAAGAAGAAGAAGGCAGATGTTTGGCCTCCCGCGGACCTCGACCCTTCGACTCATGCCCCCCGCGCCGGTCATCCGGCCTTTGCTCTCGCTGCGCCCACATCGCTTCCCAACGGTGGTGTGCCGTCCTCGTTGTCGGCTCTGCCCCGCCCGCTGTTCGTCGGCGCGCATACATCCATAGCGGGCGGACCAGCTACAGCCCTCTTCCGCGCAAGCAAAGCCGGCGCGAACGGCGTCGCGATGTTCGTCAAATCCCAGCGACAGTGGAAGTCAAACCCGTACGAGCCCGAAGCGGTGGAACGATTCAGGGAAGCGATGAAGCCGGTCGAGGAGGGCGGGATGGGCTACGGCGCCGAGACGATTCTGGTGCACGGGAGTTATCTGATCAACCTGGGAAACCCGGATCCGGCCAAGTGGAACACGTCGTATCAGTGTTTCAAGGACGATATCCAGCGGTGTCATCAGCTCGGCATCAAGATGTACAACTGGCAGTGAGTCAGCTCTGGGTGCAGGCCGAAGTGAGCTGAAGGAAGTCCCGGGTCCACCGTCGGCGCGTGCAGCAAGGAAGACTCGTACAAGACCATCGCAAAAGCGATCAACAAGGTACACAAGGAAGTGCCCGAGGTGATCACGGTGATCGAGAACATGGCCAACGCAAAGTCCAACCTCGTCGGAACGACATTCCACGATCTGGCGAGCATCATCGCGCTCGTGGAGAACAAGGACAGGGTGCGGATATGCGTCGATACGTGCCACCTCTTCGCGGCGGGGTACGATATACGTACGAGGGAGGCGTATCGCGAAACGATGAAGAAGTTTGACGACGAGGTGGGGAATGGGTATCTCGCGGGGGTGCATCTGAACGACTCGAAAGCGGAGCTGGGCGCGTGCAAGGACCTGCACGAGAACATCGGCTTGTGAGTGGAGCCACAGTGTTGTACCGGGCGCCACGCTGACACCAGGGGCCACATCGGCCTGACGGCGTTCCGCGAGATTATGCGCGACCCACTCATGGCCGGCATACCGCTCATTCTCGAGACGCCGGCGTCGGCCAATGCCCTGGAAGTGGGCGAGCTCTCGCTGTGGACGAAGGAGATTCAGCTCTTGTATGAGATTCAAGGAGTCGAGGACAACGAGTGGGAGACGAAAAAAGTGGAAATCGAGGCGAGGTGGAGGGCTGAGAGGGATAAGATGAATCCGCCCAAGGAGAAGAAGGTCAAGGCGAAGAAGGAGCCTGCGGCAAAGGGGAAAGGCAAGGGCAAGGGGAAGAAGAAGGATGAGGAGGCGTGTGAGAGTCACGATGAGGACAGCGAGTAGCGTCTGGTCGTCAGACGCTACGAGCAGGGAGTCAAAGCCAGCCCAGATCAGTCAGGGTTGGCAGAGGATGAGGTGGCACGGAACCCACGGACATATCGGGTGCCGCAAAGGGATGGGCCCGTCCAGGGTGACCGGTCGAGCAGGAGGAAGAAGAGGGACGAGAAGGCTCATTCGAGTCATGCTGTACAGTATATAGTGAGTAGCGCTTCGAATCAGTCCTAGTCAAGCGGCACGTGGCTGTTCCATGTAGCTCATGTCTTGGTCAGTGAGCAGTGTTCAGTGAGCGATCGGGCGCTTTGTAAAGTCGACCTTGAAGCCCGGCACAGTCGTACTTGGGTGGTTGAGGTGCGTGCATGTGGTGTACGTGGCAAGTATAGTAGATGTATGCAGCGCAATTTGCGATGATGCCAATCTACACTCAGCGCACGCTACCGGTGTCGGAGAAACTCACGATGACCACCTCAACCGGGTGTCGTACCGCTAAAACCCGCTCGCGCGGGATTCACATCCTCTTGGGCCACTCGGGGCCTGGCATGTGAGTATATAGCGAGCACAGCTTCAGGCGCTTACTCAAAACTTTCCCGACTTAGATCGACCGGCCCCATTTCAACCTCCTATCGTGCCGTCGCATCTCCCGCGCGCTTTTTGCGTCCTCCCACTCCTCTCGTGCCCTGTCGTGTGAGTGTCCCGTCTTTCAGAGCTCGCTATGACTTACGCTGCGCACTTTATACGGCATAGCAGCGAGCACTGGGACACATCGTGCGGGCGTCCGTCGAAGCGGTCGACAAGGCCGTCAAATATCCCTGAGTGTCAGCCTCGTCACGAATGAGATCTCCCAAGGTCGAACAACCGCGCAAAGTGAGAGATGTGCGTGCTGACTCAGGTAATCGATGACCATCTCGATTCGATTCCGCCACACGCCGCGGGTGCGTGGGCGTTTGTCGACCGAAGTGCTTGCAGCCCTCTCCCGGACGATCTCGTCATGTATATGGACCAATCGCTGTCGGGCGATATCCCTCAGGTTGTCGTGGTATGTAAGGGGACCGATCGTCTCATCCGGCCCGACCCGAATGCGAACGCCCCTCTCTTCCCACTCGCGTCGAATCCGCCGCGCAATCGACGTCGCCTGATGGCTAACTTGCGGATGATAAAGAGGCACGTTTATGTTGTCATTGATCTCTGACCACGAGGTCGTCGGACGTGGTACCCTGTTGGTGAAGATTTGGTCCTCGGTTAAAGCGATAGCGGTAGAGTATGGGTAGCGGAAGACGAGTGGGTCGAGGGGGTCAAAGGGTCGGCTGGGAGAGGAAGCCGGTGATGGTCGGCACGGACGACGCGTTTCCTATTCGCGTTCGCCTTCGGGCTCCGCCACCAGCTGCAACTCGCCAAAGAAGTGGTGAACTTTGTCATCGACAGCGCGATCAGGCGTCTCCGCTCCCTCGTCCGCGTGAACGCTTGCGTTTGCTGTGGCGACGCGTCTCGACAAGACGTCTTCGAGTTTGACGCGTAATTGGCTAGCCCATCGCCTCCTGCGCGTATGTTGAGCTTGGTTTATGCGGTCCGTGCCATTTCGTCCGCGCTTGGTGGGCGAGGATGGGCGAGATGTCGAGGTCGATGCGGTGTGAAGACTCGAGTCCCGGAAGGGCGGTGAACGCGACGCGAAGTAGCGGTTTGCCTTCGAGGAGGTAGGCGTTTGCAAGACCGTGTCGGCCGTGGAAGAGCGCGGCGTGCGCTCAAAACTTGGGGTTGAGGGTATGCTTAAGACTGTGCTCATCTTGAACCCAGAAGATGAAGACTCGAGTACGAGTATGGGTGGATAGACAGGAACAAGGAGCAGGAACGCGCGAACACGTCGCGGGCCTTATACGCAGGGATGGCGAGCTGGTGGTAGTATGTGGCGCCAGGCAGGCCAGTTCTCTTTGCAGTTAGTCCAGGATGCCATTCCCGTTGTGGGAGTTTCGTACTCCCGAGCCGGGGCAGAACTAGTCAGTATCGCGGATTTGAGTATCGACTGGACGGAATCTTGGCATCGACGCGACGCGAAGTGGAGGCCACTTTTGCATCCGGGATCACGAAGCGAGCCTCGTGGCGGATGTGCGGCGGGGGATGCTTGCCGGGAGGGAG
>JAHXHD010000299.1:0-30666 GCA_019857685.1 Papiliotrema terrestris | reverse complement strand
CGCCCGACCCGGCCTGAACCCCCTCCAAACATCTCCCACCCGCGCATCTACGGGCCGACAGGCGTCGTCGATGTCAGACATGTCCCGCGCGTCGTCGTACGCGCTCGCAACTCCCGCCGAACGTCCCGGCCACGCGCACCCCTTCGGCACTTGCGACCTCGGCTCGCGCAAGGTTGTTCAAGGCTTTCAGTCGCAGCAGGACGAGGATGACCTGATGGAGGTGGACGATATGGTCGAGCGCGTCGAGGAGCTCGTCCTCTAGCCAGCTCACACGCTTGTTAATGCGCTGCTTCCCATGTGTATTTGTATCTCAGCACGATCCGCCTCGCTCTGATTGTAAACCCCCACCACACAAACTCGTCACGATCGCCCGCCTGTCCCTCTTGACGATATCCACGACTATAGATAGCCTCGTTTGTCCGGTCCGAACAACTTGTAGTCATAGCTCGAAGCGTGGGAAGTTAGCTCGAAGAGATGTGACCACTGATGCGATACGAAGTATACGATACATCGACGACCATGCCTAGTTGCCTTGCAACAGTCTGAGCGCGAGGGCCTCCTCGTCCTCGACATCCCGCTCGACCACCTTCTGCCTCTTCGCCCCGCGCTTGTCCACTACCGGTGCGGGTTCCTCATCATCATCGTCATCAGCACCGCCGTCCGAGAAGTCGGACCGTCCACCAATGACCGCCACACCTTCACCGTACTCTGCGTCGAACTCAGCTTGTTCAGCTCGAGCAAGCTGCTCGTCAGCGTGGATTCCCACCGACCAAGACGACCGCAAGTCGCACTCACCTCCTTCTCCCGCTCTTTCCTCTTCCTCTTCTTTTCACGCTTCGCCTCTCTCGCCACGGCGCGATCGACCTTGTCCGCCTCTCTCATCTGCGCCCGCTCCTTCTCCAAGAACTCCTTCCTTGCAGCCACATCGCCCGCACCAAGCTCCGCCTGCCTGCCCGACTCGTAGAAGTTGGTCGCGTTCCCTTCCTCGTCGAATACCAGCTTCTCCGCCGCGGGCCGGTTCTTCAAGATCGCCTTCTTCGACACGCCCGCCTTGAGCTTGCGCTTCGACAAATCTTCAGATGAGATGAGTGGTTCGGATGCTGCAGCCGAAGGCTCCAGGTCTCCATCAGCCAGATCGTTGCCTTCGTCCGCCAGTGCGTGGTCTTTGCGCGCAAGGGTGAACACCTCGTCCTCGTCGTCATCGTGTGAGACCAAGGCGGAGTAGTGCGGGGTAAGGATGGACTGGTTGCGACGCTCAAACATCCGGTCGTACTTTGTCCGGACAGGTGCAGCGGGCTGGCGTCAGCCCCAATATCGCAGCTTGTCACCTGAGGCAAAGGCTCACCTTGATGCGATCCCCGTCACTGCTCTCTCCTTCATCCTCGTCCTCCTCATCGTCCTCGGAGCTGGCATCGTCCCCGTGCTCAGATCCCTCGTCGCTGCCGCCCTCCTCCTCCTCGTCCTCCTCGTCCTCTTCGTCGTCGCTCTCGTCACTTCCGACGACCTCGCGCTCCTGAACCACCGCGACCTCCTTCTCCTCCGCCGGACCCCTCGCCTTGGTCTTCTTTGCGTCCAACAGCTTGATCTGCGGCGCTCCCGGCAAACCCATGCTCGCGGCATACTCCTCCGCTGGTAGCTCGGACAGCTTGAACACCGTTTTGTCCTTCTGAATGTGAACGGACCGCATGTACGAGATGAACGCCTGCACATCAGCTCTGCCCAACTCTACCCCAACCACACCCGACTCACCCGCTGACCGAGATACTTGATTTCGGGCTCCCTGAACGCAAAGTTCTGCATCTGCTGCTTGAGGTCTCCCATCTTGCTCTCCTTGATCTTGATCTTCTTGATCTCAATTCCCTTATCCTCCCACCGTTTGCTCATCCCCTCTTCCTCGCTCGGACACAAGAAGCACAGCCCCTTGCCTTCGGCCTGGTACCGCGCCGTACGTCCCACCCTGTGGATATACGTGTCCACGTCGTCTGGGCAATCCAGCTGGATGACCCAGTCCACCGACGGGAAATCCAAACCACGCGCAGCGACGTCCGTGCAGATCAACAAAGCCGACTTCATGCTCGAGAAGCGCTGGAAGATGTCGAGCCGCGTTGGCTGCTTCTGCTTGCCGTGGAGGTGCATGAGCGGCAGACCGGGGTGTAGGCGCTTAAACGTCTCGAAGATGAATCGCACCTGCTTGCCGGACGTGACGAAAACGACACCCTTCATCTTCAGGTGACTCTTGATGAATCCCCAAAGGGCGTCGAGCTTCCGGTGGAGGGGTACGACGGCGTAGAATTGCTCCAGGTTGGCCGGAACAACGCCCTCCTCGCCGGGCTTGTTGCAGTTGATATATAGTGGATCGTGCAGCGACAGCTTGGCCAGGGATGCGAGGTCGGCGCTTTGTGTTGCAGAGAAGAGAAGGGTCTGTCGTTCGGATCGACCGTCCGGGAGGGTGGCAGTGCTGAAATGGCCTACGATCGCGCGCAGCGCAGGCAAGAAGCCGAGATCGAGCAGCCGGTCCGCCTCGTCTAGCACTACCATGAGCTCTGAGCACCCATGGCGAATCCTGACTCACCCAGACACTTGACTCCGGCACTTTCAAACCCGACTGTACTGTCCAGGTGTTGCAGCAAACGTCCCGGCGTAGCGATCAAGATGTTCATCCGGCCCAGTCGATCCCTCTCCTCCTTCAACGGCTTCCCACCGATGACCAGCCCCGCCGAAAAATTATGGTACTTTCCAATATCCCGAAGCTGGTTAAAAGTTTGTACCGCGAGTTCGCGCGTTGGCGAGATGACGACCGCTCCCAACCCATCCATCGGTCCCCACTTCAACAGATACAGCCGTTCCAGCATCGGTATCAGGAACGCGAGGGTCTTCCCCGAGCCAGTTTTGGCAGATCCGAGGACATCGCGGCCTTGAAGAGCGGGCGGGACTGCTAGAGATTGGATCGCTGTGGGCGTGAGGAAATGGGACGATTTGAGCCCTGGTCTAAGCAGTCTTCGCGGGCGGGCATATAATGCTAACCTTTCAGCGTGCGTGACGACAGCGGCAGCTCGGAGAAGAGACTGATCTCAGACGTCGGCACCTGTAATTAGTCATGTGCACTGTCATGAGGTGTGATGAGCTCACAAAGCTGTCGATCTTTGCCTGCAAGTCGTTCAGCTCAGCGTCGGCTCGTTGTCGCTTGAGCTGGTTCGACTTGAGTTTGCCGCCCTTGTCTGCGCCCTTGCGGTTTGTCTTCTGGTTATGACCGCCATTCTTGGGCTTCGACGAGGAAGCGTGATTTTGCACGAACGCCATGGTGCAAAATTCTGGACGGGTGAAGGCGAGGATGAAGACGTGACTTTGCAGAGTGGTGATATTGCTAGAGATGAATGGAAATTTATCACGTGCACAGATGATCAACTTCATGAGCCCGCGGCGACCGCCGAGAACTGAGCGCGGGACCCGGTGGAGACTTGGAAACGTATGCTATTCGCTCCTTTTGACCATGCACATCCTCATCGAGCGATCATGCTTCCTTTCGCGGCATAGCTGTCAGGATGCATAGCGTGATGTAGACGACAATTTGCGCGACATCCTGTCAGTCTCACGGGGGACGGCGGAGCTTCCGGAGTTGGGTCACATCTCCGCTTTCGGTGAGCGCATCAGCCAGTCGCTTGAGCGCTTGTTCGCGCTGTCCCCCTTGTCTTGCTTTCTGTCCACCCAATCTCCTTCGGTTATGCATTCCCAGATCAGTCCTACACTCGAAATGGCAAGCTCATCGCCTCCGGCAGAAGGTGACGGTACCCAGACTCGCAAGCGCAAGCGCCACTGCTTCACCCGCTCCAAGGCCGGGTGCCAAGTATGCCGCAAACAGAAGAAGAAGGTCAGTCACTCGGTCGGCATTGCTCGATAGTCGCGGACTTGGCCGTCCCGTATCCACTTGTCAGCGGCGCAACGACTGACGGGCAGTGCGATGAGGTGCGCCCTTCGTGCGGCAGGTGCACATCCTTCGGCCGGCTCTGCTCGTATTCGACCGATTCGCCCACACCCACACATGATCGGAGTATCCCGGTACCGGCACGCACACCGATCGCCACTGGAAGTCCGAACCACCTACCCATAGCAACTTCAGCGGTCCGAGAGAACACTTCTCGTCTCTTGACTCCTGGTGCTTCAAACGCATACCCGCTGCAGAGCACCGCATTCGTGCCGACGCAGCCAATCACGGCCACCACCTCCGTGTTACCCGACTGGCTATTAGAAGGTGTCCACCCGACTTTTGATATGGGCATGGGAGAGCAACATGCGTTCCCCAGTGGTGTACCACCGGTAGACAACAGCCAGCCACCTTCGGCCGGTCTCGAAGATATAGGCATAAGGTATTTCGGCCCGATGTCCAGGGGAACTCTTCTAAACGGCAGTGACGCATTTTGGGAGACTTTCCTGGGCCCTCTCACTCAACCGGTCATTCCGCTACCCGAGCAATCACCCACCGTCTCCACTGCCGCCCGCCCGCGGCCATCGGGCGCACTGCTCTCCGTGCCGCTCCTTTGTGACTCGTCTTTGTGGTCATCGTTCGTCGACTCGTCGTTGTGGAACACCCGCTCGGTACCTGGTGACGATGGTCCGTTGTTGGAGCACTTCTCGACGTTCGCATCCACGACGATCGTCGTTCGGAATGATCAGAGTGAGCATTCGTGTTCTCTTCATCGTCGTTGACGCACTGACATACTGCTTCCGCAAGTGCTTTCTTCGCTCAGCTGGCGGACAGAGCAACCAAGGATAAGCAGGATGCGCTGATGCACGCGGTGCTGTGTACGAGCGCGGTGCACCTCGCAAACTGGGCGCTCAAAGTGAATGACCAGACGAAGGGTGTGCACTTCGCCGAGCTGGCGGCGCAGCATCGTGCTCAGGCGCTGCACTGTTTGCGCGTATCCAGCGCGAAGAACGACGAGCTCGACGAGGAGGTGAATGCCGCAACCATGATCCTGCTGATCGTGTCCGGGGTGAGCGTAGTTCTGTATTCTCGGATTGGTGATGGCACTGCGCACATAGCTGACGTACAGGTCCTACGAGGCGACACGGATGTTATGCCTTCGTTCATATCCCGCACAGCGACCATGCTGAGCCGCGTGAAGACCCCCAGACAATACACGATGCTCCCCTCGATCTCGGCTTTACATTCCATGTATACGGCACTGCATTCGATCGCGAGCGGAAAGCAGCTCGATATCAATGCCCTCTTCCCGCGAATGGATGACCGGAACATTTGGGATGAGCGGTCCGAGGAGGTTGTCGAGTCGGTCATGGGCGTAGTAGGTTAACAAGGGCAGCGTCCACGCCATGCAGACTGATTTGCAGCGCAAAGAAATGTTCCTCTTATTCATACGCGTCAACACCCTTCTTGTCGAGCATGATACGATCTCGGCGGCGCTGGCGCGTGCGGGAGGCACAGACGAGGAGTTGTCGATGATGCAGATTGAGCTGCAATCAGAGTGCTCGACCATCGAGGTGTCCTTCAACAACGAGGTCCACTGGACGGCGAAGTACATTGCTGGCTGTGTCGGTGAGTCAAGCTCGACATCGTTGGAGCTCTCCGCCTGTTGATTTGTTCTAGACGTGTCTGCTGATGCCAGAACGGACTCAGATTGGCCACGAATGTTTCCGCCTAGCAATCCAGTTGATGATCATCCGCCAGGTGTTCAAGTACGCAGCGGAGCATCCCCGTGTGCGATTGTTATCGACGCAGATGATTGACTGGCTCGAGAAGTGCCGTGAGTCGTCACATACCTTCGGCGGGCATTCGCTCTCCACGATGAACGACATGACTGACACTGCAGGGCCAACGACCGAAATCGGACTCTTATTCCCGCTTATTGTGAGTCATCGGTTGAGCATGCTGAGCGCTGTGCGCACGCATACTGACAGTAGATCGGTGGGAGTGAGGCTCATCAGCCGTTGCATGAGCGATACCGCGCTTTCTGTCAGCGATGCATGTGGAAGGGATCTATGGGACCGAAAACCAGTGCGTCAATCATTGAGGATGCCTGGGCGGCGAGAAAGGAGGGGAGGGACGAATCTTGGCGAAGTCTGCTCCAGGCGAAGGGAAGCCCTTTGCTAGTCTAGGTCAGTAGACCAACGATGGACCTTTGCCGGTTATGATTTTCGCCCCTTTCAGCAGACAAGCTTCGTCTCTTCGTCTCGGCACAATCAGTGGTGGTATATGTGCGTGACATCCACTCTGCTCGTCCACTCCACATTCTGAGGTGGGCTCTCCCCTTTTCGGGGAGGCAGTAGCTTGACGAGCGACCGCGCTGCATGGTGTTCTGACTTGGCCTTCTACAATATTTTGCTTCTACGATCTTCCAGCTTTCACCTCGGTCCCATAGTCGTCTCTTACCATTTCACCTAATCCGCACGACCTGTCTAAAGGGTGTACCTGAAGTCTGTGTCAATGCCCTCGAGCGCTTTCGCGTCGAGCTTCTTGTTCTCCCTGTGAAGCAGGAAACAGAGCGCAAGCGATACCAGAATCGCCGAGGACGCCGCTCCCTGCTGATCAGCACCCGTCGAGTCAAGCTTCACAGGCCATTGGCGGACTCACGATCGCAACCCCGAATCCAGCCCAGTAGTACGGCGCCTCCTTGCCCATGTAGGCGTTGATACCGATGACGGAAGCGAGATTGCCGAAGCAAAGCTGGAACGCTATCGAGATGTTTCGCACGCCGCCTGTCTCGCAATTGTTTGCTGGGGTCAGTCGAGCTCCGCCAGCGCTGGGGCCAAGGCCTCACAGTTCCAGGCGAGGACACCGGGGATGGCAGGGTATCCGCCGACCAGGACAAGCAGGCAACCGATGTATCGCGCGATCGGGATTCGGTCTTTTGGCAGCGCGAAAAGCAGGCACAGACCGATGAGCGAGACGGTCAAGCCTGCGATAATGATTGGCGAGCGCTTGCCGATGCGGTCAGAGACCAGACTGGTCAGGAAGGTGACTACGCAGGCGGCGCCGTAACTGGGATGAGAAACACGTCAGGGCGAGCATGTTTGGGATGTGGGGACACTTACAGTGGGACCGTCATGAGCTGGGCGGTCTCCGCCTTGTACCCGAGCTGGGTGAGGATGGTGGGCAGTGTGTAGGAGAAGCTGGCATCAGCCAGATGCCCTCGTCCAGTCAACAACAAGCGGCGACGACTCACCCGAAGAGGATGACGTTGATCGAGCCGTAGATCCAGGTGATCATGTACGTCTTCCAGTCTTTGAGTCAGGGTCCGCATGCGACATCAACCATCCACCTCGACTCACGCTTGAGGGTGACGACCAGGTACTTCTTCTGAAAGTGCTGCTGGTGGTCCGCGTTTCCCTGAGCCGCACGGCTGGCCACGATAGCATCCTTCTCCTCGGCGCTGAGCCACTTTGTCGTGCTCGGATAGTTGGGCAGAACGAAGAACAGCAACGGCACCAGGCAGCAGGTCGCGATACCCTTGTCATCAGCTTGTGCACTCATCGACCGAAGTCGCTGCCTACCTCGAGGATGAAGATCCATCTCCACGATGCCAAGCCGCCTGCCCCATCCATGTGGTGGATCCCGTACGCGATCAGGCCGGCAAACGCTCCGCTGAAGACGCCGACGACGTAAAAGGCCGAAATACGCGATTGCAGCTGTTGACGCGGGTACCAGTCGCCCACGAGCGTCACTGCCGCAGGGAAGAACCCTGCTTCTGTCACGCCGAGGAAGAAACGGGCGGCCATGGCCCCCGAAAAGTTGTGTACGAGTCCCGAAAGCGTCATGGTCACTCCCCAAGCCAGGCATAGTGCGGCAATCCAGTACGACGGCCGGACGTATGTGACGACAATGTTGGCTGGGATCTCGAGGAGCGAGTAAGGGACAAAGAAGATGCTCGAGATGAGGGTGTACTGCGTAGCGGAGATGTGCAGGTCGGTCCGGTAGCCGAAGATGCTTGCGTTGGCGACGGCACTCCGGTCGAGGTACGCGAAGAGGTACAGGATCGACAGGGTGGGGAGCAGCCTGTAATCGATCTGGCATGGTCATTCCGGGGCCTCGCACGATGGGCGAACCGATGAGCTCACCTTCCTGATGACTCGCTTAAGCACCGCGGGGTCCGGCTCATAGTACTGCCTGGCCGAGACCTCGGCGACTTGCTCCTTGTTCTCCTCGAGCCCAAGAGAGGCAGAGTTGATCTCCCTTTCCTGCATGTCGGCGTGTGTCGAGCGTCAACTGTTTGTCTGTTGGGAAATCGAGTACTCATGCATCCTGATGCGCTGCTGGATATATGTACGTGTGGGGGGTCTATCTCTGAGGAGTGAGGAATACTCGATAACGGGTGTACACCCCCACGTAAGCGCTCATGCGGGCGGATGCTATGCGCTGTGCGCTCTGCCGACAGGGTCTTTTCGGAACAAGATTGCGGTCGGAGGTGGGGCGCGTGCTGAACGGGGTCTGACGATGCTCGGGGCGAGAGCATCACCGAACGCCCCGCTTGCGGAAGGATGTTGATGCGACGAGCACCCTCACGTGAATCCCCCAAGCTCGATCAGTGACTGGCTTTTGATGCGTGTCATCAAGGCCCCTTTCGGCGCCGATTGGCTGATTGTTTGATCCATTGATGCGGACCGCTCGCATTCGACGGGGGTACAACTGGTCCAGACACCGGCCTTCTCCGACTGCCCATGGGCCAGTGGCGCCTCGAATCGCATCGCGTGTTTGCCGACACTACAACATAGCCGACTACCGATTCAGCTCCTGCGCTCCCTGGCCCTCCCATACCCACCTGTGCTGTCGGCAGCCTATCGTGCGCATCCGACAGGCCCGAAGGATGTCTGCCATATAGCGAGGGACAGGTTCATCATGAGCCTCAATTCTCCCAACGATCCGTCATCCTCCAACATGGTTCTCGTCCCAGCACACGACCACGCCGCGGCCAAGCACACCGCTGCCCGAGATGCCCAACTCCTGCCCGAACTCATACCCGCCGTCGACATCCCACGCGACCCTTCCAAGCTATACCGCCAACTCCTATCTGCGCGAGAGACTGAGATCGTCGAGCTGGACGCGACGGCCCTTGCGCAAGCAATCGCTGAGCGCAAGTACACCTCGGTGGAAGTGACGGAGGCTTATCTCAAGAGCGCGGTGGGCGCCCATGCGGGGACGAACTGCCTTGCGTGGTTTGACGCCAAGCTCGCGAGGGAGAGGGCGAAGTGGCTGGATGAGAAGATGGAGAAGAGTGGACCGGTCGGGCCGCTGCATGGTGTGCCCATGTCGGTGAAAGGTGTGTCTCGACAGCGTCCCGGAGACAGGGCGGCGCTGATAAGCAGACTTCATGTGCGTCAAGGGGTTCACGCAGAGCTCGGGACATCTGTCTTCCGCAGGCTACACGCCGGAGAAGGATGCGGACATGACGGCTATCTTCCGAGCTGCCGGTGTCGGTGAGCATACCCCTGACTCTCCCCGTCCACGGGCATCGGGCTGATGATACAGTGTTCATGGCCAAGACGACCATGCCGCAATCTATCATGCACCTGGAAACCTCTAATTTCTACGGCACGACCACCAACGCTTACAATAATGCTCTGACGTGTGGTGGATCCTCTGGTGGTGAGGGTGCGCTCGTCGGCTGCCGAGGCTCGCCCATCGGTATCACAACAGACGTGGGCGGCAGCACCCGTAACCCAGCGGCCCTGTGAGTATAAATGATCGCGATGTCCTCTCTTTGCCATCGGACGTCTTCCTTGGTGGCCGTGTCACATCCTGCCCAGCCCCTTTGACCCCTGCTCCAAATTGCTCCATGTCGCCAAGCACCCTGGCTGACCGCAGCAACGGGCTATGGGGTTTCAAGCCAAGTACGAAGCGCGTGCCTCGCGAAGGCATGCTCGGCGTGACCTCCGTCTCCCGAATCAGCGGCGCCATAGGCCCCGTCTCCCACTCCGTACGCGACATGGACCTCTTCTACCGTGTCCTCTTCGCCACGCCGTCCTGGAAACACGACATCAAGCTCGTCAACCTCGGCTGGCGGGACGTCTCGCCCGAAGGCAAGGGAATGGGCTTTGACGGCTGGTCCGGCGAGGGCAACAAGCTGCGTGTAGGCGTGATGCGCGACGATGGGGTGGTGCGACCTGTGAAGCCCATTCGACGGGCGATCGACGCAGCGGTGGCCAAGCTCGAGGCCTCGGGCGTTGCCGAGGTGGTCGAATTCCCGGCGCAGTTCTTCGAGGAGGGATGGGCGTTGACTGTGAGTGGACGCACCGCGCTCTGTGGACGGGGCGCTACTTGCTACTGCTTGACGATAGCTCATGCTGATTGCAGCGCGCGTTGTACTACATCGACGGCGGTAAGAAGCTCCGCGATGCGCTGGGCGACGAGCCCATGCGGCCCTTGACTGAATGGATCATCCGCGATGCCAAGGTCCTCACGGCCGAGCAGATCGAAACGATGGTGGCGCGCCGTAACCAGATTCGACAGCAATACTACGATTACTTCAACTCGCTCAGCCTCGACGTCATCCTCTGTCCGGCCGGACCTGCTCCGGCCCAGCCGATCGGGACGACAAAGTACTGGGCGTACACGTCCATGTGGAACCTGCTCGATTGGCCGGCGGCGGTCTTCCCCACTGGCTTGTTCGTGGGGCAGGAGGACGAGGAGGTGTTCCCGGAGTCCCGGAATGAGCATGAGAGACATCTGTACGAGACGTGTAAGCTCGAGACCTTCGATCATGAACGATCACTGATGGCAGACTCGGCCAGCATCGCAGAGGGCTCGCCTATCGGCCTGCAGGTTGTCGCGCCGAGGTGGCAGGACGAGAGGCTGATGGCGGCGCTGACGAAGATTGACGAGGTGTTGCCGCTGGCTTAGGACGGCATGGATGTGGATGTGATAACGGCGTGCATACATTTGGGTCGTGTAGCGAGTCCATAGAGCGGCCTTACATGCATGATGCTGGGCTTCTCTGACGCGCCTTTGGGCCATCGTCCTCATTCAAGCCTCTGGGATCACGTGCTCATGCGACGCAAGGTGACTCGACCGCACGCTCGGTGGTCTGCCATAGTGTGTTGACATCCCATGCGCGGCCAATCGCCGTGCGCTCCTGGTAGGGGTCACACCTGATAGCGCGAGGAGCCGACCAAAGGTCTGAGCGCAGGGCCCTTATTGGGCGCCTGGATTTACTCCGAGAAAGGCATGTGGTCACCACGCCGCCGCCTATTCTAGGGATGACTGCGTTGAGACTCGAACTATCCACGTGGGGGATCGGTGGTTAATCGGAAGCGGCAGTTAGTGCCGTAAACCTAAACGCCATGGTTACCCCTCCACTCGACACAACTTGCAAGCCGCCCCGCCCCTGGTGGACCAGCCAGCTTACCCACTACGAGCTCTGGCATCCCGCACGAAAACGTGACTTGCGCACTTCTTGATGCATTGGCACCTTATCCCGACTGATAGCATCATCGTTTGATCGGTTTGGATCCTGCCTATCCGCCTGGCTTGGACTCGACATGCCCTCCGATATCCGGCCGCTCTCACAACCCCGCAAAATGTCCCACGCGTATCAAACGAGGTGAGCGCAGCGCTGCCCCCTGCTCCGGCACATCCGGGAGTCGATCTGAGCTGACGCCGTAGCAGCAGCAGTCGGAGATCGAGTATGCGGCTACTCCTCCTGACTTTGTTTGTCGGTTCCATCATCTACTTGGCGCCGTTCTTGCCCACCATCCCGTGGCTCCCGACACCAGACGAGGATCACTCCGATACGGTACGCAAGATAGGGGAGCTGCGCACGCAGCTGGAAACAAAATGGCCGTGGACGTGAGTACTCGGCATGGGGAGCTGCCAAAGCATGTCTGATGATCAGAGGTTACGCGACTCAACGACCCGTCACGATAAGTGCGTTGGATCGTTTAGCACATTGCCTTGAGAAGGGGACATGCGGCCATGGGGAGAAGACAGTGATTATCTTGGGGTCGTATCACTTTGGGCACAGCCAAATCGGCCACACGAGTGGAGAAGATATCTGGTCAGCCGCCCTCTTTGACCCTCCCGACACACGCTGACGGCACAGGGCTGCTTCGCTCATACAGATCCTTAAAGCGCAAAATCACACATTGATATACACCTACGAGCCGCTCGAATCGCTATCGGTGTACCAGGCTCTCGGAGGTGAGTCAACGACCTGCTCCGAAACCTTCTGCTGTGCAACCTCTGGAGCCGGCTGACCGGTCAGACTTCATCCCGCTCGTCATCATGGAGGCCACGAGCGTTGACCAATGTCTCGCCCTCGGTCAGTCGACCTTGGCCGAAGCGCGGGGCGCGAAGCCGAAGATTGAAGGACTGGAGCACTACTCCGAGGGCGACAAGCTGGGTTGTGCCAAACGGGTGGGCTACGAGGAGGGTATACCGATACAGAAGATCCGGTCGTTGCATTTCTGGCACGACCCGAGACATCCTCTGCCCGGTGAGCATGGAACGACAATTCACTTATCAGAGTGATGCTCATCTCAGGCTTCACGATTTCGCCCGAGAACTACACTAGCTGGCCTCATGCTTCGAACAACTATTACCTCGGTGAGTCGTCCCCACAGGCCTGCGTCGCAGTAAGGCTGATGTGCAGGATACCACCTGGAACACTGTCGTCATGTCCCCAAAGCAACCCCACATGAGCGACGCGCCTTTATCCTCGGCAAGCGACCCGACTACTTCACCCCGGAGAAGTACGCGTGGCCGACGAACGTGCTGGAGGAGCTCTCAGAGGAGATCGGCGGTGGATTCGAGTTTGTGGGTGCGGCGGGCCGGGCGGGGATCGATGAGATGCCCGTCAAGGGTGTCCGAAACCTCGGCGGAATGGCCAAGGAGGAATGGACCCAGGAGGTCGCCAGGAGCGGGGTGATGGTGAGTCGCTCGCCCTTGGTACTGGCTCTCGGCCCGTGAGCTGATCATGTATAGCTCGGAATCGGCAATCCACCTTTGTCGCCTTCACGTTGGTCACACGTCACGTATGCAGAGATTGCAGAGCTGACCCGTAGCATATGATGCTCTATGTCTCGGTGTCCCTTTCATCAACCCGTCAGTCACAGCACCCAGTTCGGCCGAGTGTCGCTAACCGTCAGCATTCTGCGCCGTGAAAAGACCCGCCCGGAGGACAGATCGGGATGGCTGGTGCAACATTACGGCCTGAGGGACCTGGATCCGCCCTATGTGTACAATGTGGTGAGTCCACCACGTGGTACGTCTTCCCCTGGCAGACTAACCCCCAGTGGAAAGAAGACAAGAAGGCTCTGCGGGAAGCGATCGAGACTGCAGTCGAAACGCCGTTCGAGCCTTACATCCGTGAGAGCCCAACAGGCCATAACTGACTAGCTGTGCTGATACTCCAGCTGAGCGAATGAAGTACGAGAACGTCGAAGCTAGGCTGTTGCACCTCATTCACCACAACTGGACGGAAGAGGCTGAGAAGATCATCGTGGGAGGAAAAGCGAAAGGGTTCGCGCGGCTGGAAACCGGCGAAAACGTATGTGTCAGCTCTACCCAAGCAGACTGTGGCGCTGACGAGCAGGCGGCGGACGGCTTGTTACTATAGACTCATAGAGGGAATTGGCATGCTCGCCGGGACACAATGGGCCACTGCGGCGACAAACATCAAGTCTTCCCACACATCATGCGATATACTATTTTGGGCAGATTGGTGCATAGAAGACAAACAACAAGGGGGATCTCGCGGTGCACATCGCAACATATGATCTATGCATCTATGGCATGGCAAGATGATCTAATCGCTACAGATGTGATAGAGCTCCCTGAATCTCACTTGACCCACGAAGGCCCCACGCGCTCGGCGAACTTGTAGAATTTCGCAACTCCCACAGCGGCTTCGACGTTTCCCGCCGGGTCTTCCACCTCCTCTGGGAACCCTATACCACAGCCGAACAGGCCTGGCACCATCAGTGCACCTTTGCCTTGGTCTTCCCTCTGGTGTTCGCTCCTCTTGAACCCCGACGAGTGCATGTCGAACTCGATCTTGCCCGTGACGTCTTCCCAATCCACTCGTACCTGCGGTATCGGCGACCGATGGTAGCCTATCGCGTACACCAAATGCGTGCATCGGGGCAGCCACTCCCTATACACCTTCAGTTCCTCCTCTTCTCTTCGGCCAAGGTTGATCCGCTTGATCTTGCCCTGACCGGGATTGTCACTTTCCATGACATCCTTGGACCAGTCCGCCGTGGCGCCCTTGAGCCCGGTATTGTCATGCACAATCCCGTCGTCTCGATATTCGGCGTAAAGTATCGGCCGCCGCTCGAACGAGAGGACCGTCAGGTCTAGATTGTGCTCATGGGCCACTTCGTACAGGTTGCGGATGGCTAGGACGCCAGAGTGAGAGTTGCCGATGACGCCGATGGTGAGTGCGGGCGCGGACCTCTCCGAGTCGAGGTCGAGGAGGTTGGGTATGCGGGACTTGCGCAACACTTGATCGAGATCCAGTACTGTCAGGTCGGGGTTGTGTTTCTCGTGGAAGGACGCTACGATGGGGTATGATCCCGTACATAGGTGTATCCGCTTCGCCGTCACTGGAGCGGCTGACCGCTGGCAGGCGGTCCAGACTTTGGACTGGGCGTTAATCCAGCTGTCGCTACGTACTCGAATGCGATGAGCTCACCTGGCTGTCGAACGAGACTTCCTCCACACGACCCTTTATCCGCTTGACACGGCCTGATGCCAGTATCCCCTCGATGAGGAACATGATCAGGTCGCCGGCCATGCTGAGCTGCACGGTATCGTCCCGGTCGATCGCCTCGAGTCGGGTCACGGGGTTCGGCTTGGATGCCGACTTGATGATGCCCTTGCAGGTAGCGGAGGAAGAGATCGCGTCCAGGTAGATGCCGACTTTGGTGTTGCTGCGCGATCAGCATCCCGCTTGGACAGTGTCATGACGGTGAGCGCCCGTACGCACGAAGAGATCTCGCGGTACATCCCATTCAATCTCCCTCCGCACCACTGATCATCCACCCAGGCGATATCCTCGAGACCATGGTCAATCAGGGACGTGACGGTAGCTAGGCCGCCCGGTCCCGAACCGATCACGAGTGCTTGGTAGACCATTGGGCTTGGTAGAGGATATACTACAGCCGATGGTGGAGACACCGGCTTTTCAATGACGCCGATGGGTGACGGGACCAAACTCAGTACGGGCGGCGATCGCCGGGTCGAGCCGAGAGCCCACACTGGGCCGTGAGCCAAATTTCCCCAGAACGAACGACTCTATTCTGATTTCCTCTGTCAACATTAGACAACGAACATAGCAGCCATAGCATTACCATGTGAGTGGTTCTCTTCCTTCGAGTCGTGACAGGCTGGCCAGTCTGTTTCCTCAATTCTACCCCTCGTCTGATGATATCCTTCACCCAAAACATATCAACTAGAAGGCTGTTGCTGAGCGTTGCTTTGATCGAGAAACTCTTTTATCTGACTCTTACTATACTCCGTCTCTTGTTCCTGCCGTGATACACGCCGGACTCGAGCTGACTTTCAGAGCTCACATGTCCCTTGTTGTATGCTCTTCCGCCACCACCATAACAGATACAGTATGCATCAGATGCAAAATGATGGGGCCACTCTCACGTCACGGAGCCCTCTTCGGCCCGCCATCGCTCCAGACGAAGCTGTAGCTCTCCGCGCGTTCTCTCTTGCCCTCTGGTCTACCCTCCTTGCCCGGCGCAGGCACAGCACCAGTCACAACCCCATTTCCGTTCCCGTTCGTAGTACCGTTGCGCCCTGCGCCTCCGTCGGCCCCACTCCAATCAACGCTGTTCCCCAACCGACTCCCCGTCATGCCTGGGCTTGGCGTCCGTCCCCTCCTCATCTCCCCCAATACCTTTTCCCCGGCCACAGCACCCAGACTCGGCGGCGGGGTCCCCCTCCTCGAAGCAGGCGGTGTGGGCGTCGGGGTCGCCGATGTCCTCGACGCGCTGACCCCGCTGAACCACCTCGCGTTCCGCCGAGCCTCTTCCCGTGCCTTCTCTTCCCGCCGCCGCTCAAATGCAGCACGGTACCGCTCATACCCCTCCCGGAACGTCTTGTCCACGCGTGAAGAGAAGATGAGCTCCCCCCGCGGGTTATGCGAGGGCGGTATGCTCGCCATGACGGTCGATGTCATGCTCTGCCGCCGGTTGGACAGGGGCTTGAGGGGGCCGGTGGGGGCTGTCGCAGCAGGCACGGTGACCTTTGAGCGGAGGAATGGGATGGGGAATGTCGCCGGCGGGCGACGGAGATTGAGGTGCATGTTGAGTGGGCGGAGGGCTTTGTTCGAATGCGTTATGTAGCTACGCCTCAGCGTCAAATCACATGTGCGTGCGATGCACCGGCAGAGGGAATGGACAACGGCACTCACCTGTGCGCATAACGGATCTTCTCCTCGTACATTCCGCTCGCGAAGAACAGAACCAGTGTAATGACCACGACGGCAATGCTGGCTTGTACCGCCCGCATCGTCAACAGATTCTGGCAGTCAGCTCAGGTCGACCCGGGGCCATACACGGCGCATGAGGCCGGAAAAGCTCACATCGGGCGGGATGAACATCCACCGATGAAGAAGCCATGCCAAAGCGACGACGAAAGACCAGAGGAAAGCTGCACGTCAGTCTTGCCCCATCTTCCAGCCGAATAACCCCGGTCCAGAATCGGTTGGCTGGGGCAGCAGACCTCTGCCGCTGCTCATCGAGCCAAAAACTCACCGTTATACCGCCTCCGCCGCCGTGCGAGCATCTCAGCATTCATTTTGAGCCTCTCCTCGAATAGCAGCAGATCTCGGTACGTCGCCGTGTCGGCCGTGGGGTTGAACGGCGCATTGGGTGCCGGGCGGGGTACACCGCCCGTCGGTCCGCCCGGCGCGCCTTGTGATGGGTTGTATGGTCGTTGGGTCATTGTCGCATGGTCGTGGGGTAGCTGATGGTCGACTGAGCTCTAGCAGAAGGAATGATTAATGCAAGGCAAGATTTGGCGCAAGGGCAACAACATTGAGAGCGCGAGGGCAAGGGCGACGCGGTTGTGTGGGGAAGCCGTGGACGAGTTAGCCGATCGTAAACGAGCCGGTCGAGTGGCGGGGTGGCGCATCGCCGATTGCTCCGACAGTGCACCGGCAAGTTGCTGCGAGCGCTGCCCTTTGCTATGAGACGTCGTCATGTGCCGGCATGGGCAAATGGTGGTCGGAGTGAGCATTGGGAGGACAAGACGCTTGCTGCTGTCGGGCTGCTGTACGACGCCCTGGGGCCGATCTCTTCTCGCTTGCTTGAGCACGTTCCGAGCGTGCCTTTGCTGCGCTCACACCGCACTTTCGACCGTCCCAGCATCGGCGCTCCCGGTCGTCCACCCTCGCCATGGAGGCTCAGTCCCCGCGATCTAGCCTCTTGAACGCTGCAGCCCATCGAGACCCTGCCACTGTTCAATTAAAACGTCTCATTGCCCCGAAGTCCAGCATGATGGTCCCGAACGCAGTGCACTATTTCCTGTTCTGGCCTAACGGCGTCTTGTCTATATGGTGAGTACCCCGGGTGGTCGAGGCACAGTCGAAAATCAGCCAAGTTCGGATATCGAGCCCGCCGGACCATGGTGGAATGAGTTGTCATCGCAAAGCGTATTCTCCCGAATCATTCCCCCTCTTTGCCGGGACTCAAGTGGTCATCCTACACAAGACGGGCAATTTACAGTTGGTGGACAGCCTTCACCTCGACACGGACGTATACGTTCAAGTCGTGTCGCCCCGGCCGCTCTCGTTCGTAGGTGGTCGTTCCAGCCTCAGTGTACAGTCAATCCCGTCGATGGGTCGCGCTATACCCCAATGCCCATGGGCTCGTAGGCCCGCAATATTGCCCCTGTCTGGCCGTCATCGCTGCCGCACCCTACAGGTCTTCCGCTCAATGCCATCTCGATTTGTACACATCGTACTGACACTGCGACTACGACGCCGTGCCTAAAAACCATCTGAAGATCGCCAGGACGTACCCCGACGAGAGAGAAGTGGTCCACGAGGAGGCGCTGGTTCTGGCGGGCGGTGGTCGATGTACGGGTCTACTACACTACGGAAGGCGATTCCGATGTCTCGGCGGCACTTTACGTGCTGCGGCTGATCTTTCATTAACACACGGCAAGTGGCTGATGGTTGGAACCTGGAGTATGTGCGTGACTTGACGCCGCTGATCGTTGCAGGTATATGGGTCCACGGGATGTCAGAACACGGGACAGAGAGACCGACACTTTATTGTACATGACTGCATATCACTGCACGGGAACTACATACGAGCGCACACCTTCCTCCCATCTATCACGATCCGCAGACAGACAAGATGTCGGACGGCATCGCACAGCGCGCCCCACTCAGCCGCCTTACGCGTCCATCTCGAACAGGATGAGCTCGGCCTTGACCTCGCCAACGTTCTCGATCTCAAACTCTTCCCGCGTCTTTCCGCCCCGCACAAAGACACCGTCGCCCTCCCCGAGCGTAACGGTCGAGTCTCCGGAGCTGATCTTGACGAGCCCCTTCTTGCCGTCCTTGCTCGCGGCGGCGGTGTTGAACCCGGACAGCTGGACCAGCTGGGCGTAGAACAGCTTCTCGCCGGGTCCGCGGAGCGTCGGGTGGAGGGAGTGCGTGAGGGTCTTTCCCGGGGAGAGGACCGTGACGAATGCGTGCAGGGGCGAATGGACGGGTGTGGGTCCTTTGCCTTCTCGCTCGTCGACCACTCCCTCGGCTCCTACCGGCGCGACGATCTCGACGATGGTGTCGAGCTTCTCTGCGTCGGTGAAGTGTCTGCGGTCAGTTTTGCTCCCGACCCCGAAGTTCTGAGATCTCATGAGATGGCGCAGACACTTACCGGGTGTAGTAGGCGGGCTTGAGACCGTACTGGTTCGGCTTCGCCCAGATCTGCAGGAAATGAACCTGTTTACTGGTAACGTCAGCTTTGGTCGCAGGATTGGGGCCCGGTCCACTCACGACTTGTGGTCGTTGTACTCGCTGTGGGCGATACCAGTTCCGCCGCTCGTCATCTGGACGTCCCCACGCTTCATCGTCTCGACGTTGCCCATGTTGTCCTTGTGGGACAGCTCGCCCGAGATGATGTACGAGAAGATTTCGAACTCGCGGTGCGGGTGTGTGGGGAAGCCGGTGCCGGGCTGGGGTCAGCATGAGCCATACTCGACGGCGCACGACACAGCTGTGCCAGGCTAAGGGGGACTCACCGCGACACGGTCCTCGTTGATCACTCGCAGGTGGCCGAAGCCCGAGAACTCGGGGGAGTAGTAATCGGCAAAGGAGAAGGTATGAAGGGTCTGGATGTCAGCTCGGTTGTCCTACCAGACGAGGTCGGCGCTCACCTTCAGCCATCCGTGGTCGGCCCCTCCGCGGGTCTGCGACGGTCGGTACTGGAACTTGATGTTGCTCTTGGGCATTGTGGTGGAAGCGAAAGGTTGAATCGGGGTTTGCGACTTGGTCAAGCGCGAAGCGAGGGTCCTAGCGGCGGATATGGGTGCTGAGGCTGATCGCAGAATGTTGGGATAGTCGACGCTGTTGTTGTTGTACGCAAAGTAGAGGGCTATAGCTAGCAGGGCAATAAAGGTCGCTCGGACAAGCGGTAAACGCGGAATGGTGAAAGGTGTTTTTGATTGACCTGATGGTCGATCTCTGCGTTCTCAGTGTGGTATTTATACCTTGCAGAACTGTGAAGAGACGGAGTGGTTGATTGCCAAGCAGTGGGAACGGGGGCCGTTGGTCATGCATCCTCGAAGGGCCGCCCGCTGATCAAGCTATGAGAGACGACGGCCAGGATGCGGAAAGAACGGACAAGGAACCGACCTATGACGCCTGTTAATTGCCGTTCTGGGAAAGTGAT
This sequence comes from Papiliotrema terrestris, assembly GCA_019857685.1. Lineage (NCBI taxonomy): Eukaryota > Fungi > Basidiomycota > Tremellomycetes > Tremellales > Rhynchogastremaceae > Papiliotrema > Papiliotrema terrestris. Next base: position 10,806 of record JAHXHD010000299.1, on the reverse strand, counting down.
CTCCCACATCTCGGTAATCCTGCAATCCTCACTAGCGGATGAGGCGTCGTCGATGGAACATGCTTGATCTCGCCAGAAGGGCCGGGAACAAGAGGTAGAGGGGTCCGCAACGCTGCGAATGATGTAACATATGGCATGAAGCATGTAGAAACTGAGTGGGCTCAAAGATAATGTAATCTACAACGATCCAGATTGTCGCTCGATCCTCGCCTTCGTCAACGTAGTAATCTGCTGGGTCAAGAACTCGCCCATGTCGGGTCTGCGCGTCAGCATAAGGCTCTGAGCAGGCATGTTCCACGCAGATCGAGTGCGCCACTCACCTTGTCCTCGCAATTCTGAGCAGGATCTCCGCCATTCGGTCGTTGTCCACGCTCGCACCCAGACTCAACCCGTTCATTCCGTTCAATCCTCCCGTGGCACCAGGGCCCGCGGCTGCCTTGCTCCCCGCTGACTTGACCGCCGCAGCACAACGATCCTTCAGCGCCGGCGTGGGCAGATCCATATATTGTCCAAGCATGACCAAGTCCTTGTAGTTGCCCGACTGGAGCTGCGCCATCGGCACGCCGTGTTCGCGTCCCCCTTCCGCAGCGTTGAAGAAGCCCTTGAGCATTTGCAGCCATTTGAAGATCATGTCGATTTCGGCCGATCCGAGGATCTCCTTCGTGTATGGCTTATCGGACAGTGGTGGCACGAGGAGCGAGATGAGAATGTCGATCAGGCGGATCCATGTGGCAGACAAGACTTGGAGTCGCGTTTGCTCCGTGAGCGTCACGCTAAAGACGGCGAACTGCGGGTCAGACTGCGACCTTGCCAACGCCGTAGCCTAGACATGACTTACGTTCTCGTTAAAGTACGCGAAAAGCGGGCCGAGCGACCGCTCGATCTCTTCCTCGGACAGCGCGGTTCGGGGCTTCTTCTTGTCCTTCAGTGGCTTCGTGATGGCCATGAGAGTCGCGGGCGAAAGCGTGGACTTGATGAAATCGCTCATCTTGTCGACGGTCTGCCGTATCATATCGGTGGCTGTGCGGTCAAGTGCCCGCGACGCCGCCTGGAGGTGGTATGCCACATCGTGCTTCTCGCCCCCTTCCATGCTGATTCGGACGTGTACGTTTCCACGTGGTGTTAATGGCAACAAGACATCGCGCACCGAAACTTCGGCGTAGGACCGAGGGTCGAGACGGAACGTAGCGGTGCCCAAGCCGTCGTGTTTGCCGACTAGTGTACGGTCGAAGACGGTCAGCTCGAGCGTCTTGACTTGGCCGACCGAGACCTCGAAGCTTTGCTCCCTGCACGTCAGCTCGGGCGTCAGACAAAGACGGAGCCAAGCGCACCATCTCGGATCTTCTTGGCCCAGAACCGTCCTCGTCTTGATCAGCCTTTCCCCAGTCTGCGCGTCCGTCACTGTGACGAAACCATCCGCGCCCTTGCCCAGACTTTTGTTCAAGATCCCCTCGCCCCGCATGATCGTTACCGAGAAGATGTGCCTCGATCGCTCAGGCACGCCGGGCGGCTTGTTTTGCTTGACAATGCGCGCCGTGTCTTCGGCTTCGAGCGCGAACACGAGGTCATCCAGGCAAATCTGTGCGGCGCCCATATCCGTCAGTTTCACGCATGCCTGCGGATCAGCGCGCTGCCAAAAATCAGGTCTCTGAGACTCACAACAGGCGGAATGACGAAACCGTCGACGACCCTCTTCTTTTCCATCGACTTGACGGCCTGTTGGCCCTTGGCAAGCCAAGACGAGGCCTTTCCACCCAACTTGCCCTCTAGCTTGTTGGCGATCTCGCCTGTCGGGGTTGCAGCTTTGGCGGGGTTCATGTCTGCCGCGAAGAGCGCATTGACGGTCGAAGCGTACTGTGACGTCGCAACCGATACAGTCTGGCGTCAGCCTCGGCAAACGATCCGAGCCCGCTTGACCCACCTTGGCCAAGTCTACAAGATACATTGCGCGCCGGTATTCGCCGAGAGGCAGATCGTGCAAGATGACCTGAGCGGCGCCACGGATGAACTCGAACAGGTCGATGACCGACTGCGAGTGCTTATTCTCGCCCTCGGGCACCCACTGTACGTGAGTTTGTGCTCGCGACAAGTCGTCAGAGGCGCTCACAGAGTCCATCCCGACCGCTCTCGACACCCAGTCCTGCGTCGTGTTCGACTCGGTATCCTTGAGCCAAGCAGCAACGTGCGGCTCGAAGAACGCATTGAGCTCGAGGCCATGTTCCTGGCTGTATGGTATAAGTTTGCGGGCTGCCGTGGCATGTTGCAAATCGTGCTCACCCCGGGCAGAGTTCATCCCACGTTTCACACAGCCGGCCCGTGATCTCGTACAGCTTGAACATATCGGCGGACCCGGAAGGCTGCTCAAGGCTCTGCAGCTCCGCACAGAATAGGGGGAATTGGCGGGCCAAGATGATCGCAGCAGGGTTGAACACGCTACCTTTAGCACATGACGACTATGATCCTGACACTCACCCATCAAGCCCCTTGCCCCATGACGTTTGGACGTTCTTGATCTCCCGCTCGATCCACGCCCCGACATTCTCAAACCTCTCCGGACTGTCGCCCTCGGCGGACCCCGCCATTCCACCCAGATGCTCCGCGGCGGTAACATACTCGCCCACCGACAACGCCTTGAGCTCATCGCTGAGATCGTCAATCGCTTTCTTGCACCTCGGTTGTTCCAGGAAAGCCTGTGAGCCAGCCGATAGAATAGGGAGGAGCGAGGGCGCAGGACGAGTCGGTGGCAAGTCAGTCGTCGGGAAGATGGCGCTCGCTGAAGTGCTCAGCATCTGGAGCAACCTGTCCAGCAAGTCGTCCAGAACCGGGGACGGGTCGTTTGAGCTCGACGCGAGATCTCGCACGGCCTCTGCGACGTGTCTGCCCCACTCGGCCTCCCCGCGCGTCCCCAGCGTATCGTTCCATCTAAGCACGAGCTGTTCGAGCTCTTTCTCCTTCTCGCGGCGGGACTCGACGCCCCAGATCTCGCGACACTTTTCAACCAGGTCGCGCGTCTTGGAGCTGTGGCCTGCTTCAGATGCGCGGGCCGCGAGGCGCGCAAAGACCTCGCTTTGACGAGGAGGGGTGAAGAATAGGCCGGTCTGGGATGGCTGGTCAATACTCGACAGCTCGGGGAAGAGAGTGAGAAGCAGTGCGATCTGCTGGGAGATGGATTGTTGGCGGTTGCGTTGAGTGGCGGTCAAGCTGGCCAGGCTCGACAGGAACGACTCGACGGACCTAAGATCGGTCATGTAGATCTGTCGTCAGCGCTCGATCAAGTACTCTGGGGACGAAAGGAACGCACCTGCTCGATAGATCCGGTTCGTCTGATGCCCTCCACCTCGCGGTCGACCGCTTCCCGCGTCATGCCCCAGACGAGCGCAACAGTATCAGTCAGATCCTCGCCCAACCACATGGGGCTCGGCTTGCGTTTGATCTCACTGTGCCCGCTGTGCCCACTGTGGCCGCTCTGTCCACTCTGCGTCCGGCCCAATCCAAGTCCAGGGGACATCTTTGGCGGAGGCGAGTGGAAGCCCGATGAGGCGAGGTCATCCGCAGCATTTGGCGAGCTGACGAGCATGTAAGTTTGCACTTCTGCTCGGAGGCGGAACAGCAGATCGCGGTCCTTGTCGGACTGGTTTCGCGCAATGGGCGAGAAGTATGTCGAGCGGGGGAGGGAGTTGTACAGCAGTTGCAGGAAGTGGGATTGGTGAACGTGCGCTCCTAGCGTCGAAGGGATCGTCTGCGAGAAAGCTACCGTCAATCAATGCCCCACCATCCCGGGCGCGCAACAGCTCTGGATGGGACTCACCGTCCAGCAGAGTTGGGATCTCTCGCAGATTCAAGCCGCTCGGCGTTTTGGTGCCCTTCTTGATCATGCCCAAGAACGTAGCAACGGTGTCTGACCAGTCCCCATCCCCTTCTTCCGCTGCCAACGTGTTCCAGAACTCCATCAAGAACTCCTTGGGCAGTTTCAGCACCTCTTCCTTGTTCTTTTTGCCGAGGCCGAACGACGACTTGCGGCGCGACGCAACCGGTGTGGTCGGTGAAGCAGGTGCAGGCCAGTTGGGCGATTTGGGTGAGCCAAGGGAGAGGGTCAGGCGGGAGCCCGAGGGCGAGGTGCCCGTGATGCCGGGGGAGGGCAAAGGTGATGATGAGCGGTTCGCACCGCGCGGTTGGGACAGTGTCTGCTGCAGCAGTCTGCGGTCAGCAGATTCCTACGGCCAGGCAGCAGACGTACGCGACTCTGAGCGAGTATGTATAGCCCAGCTTGTCGACCTCATCCCAGCTGCCCCTCGGTGAGTCCCCGGTCGGCCGGCTCGTACTGGCAGGCGACGACGGCGTCATCTCGCTCTGGGGCGAGGCCGTTCTGTACTCGCTCACAGTGTTCGCCTTTGAGTAGGCCGAGGACGATGTCGTCGATGACGATAAGGACCGGACTGGCATGGGCGGTACGGGCGGGATATTGTGTGAGGAAGAGTAGACTGATCGAGACGACATCTCGAAGTGTAACGCGCACTGGGGCTCGGCATGCGATGGTTGCGTGGATGCACCGCCCGGTGCGTGCGTGGATGTGTGTGGGTGTGTGTGTGTGTGGATGTGGGTGCGCGCCGTGTGCGTGTCCTATTTTAGTCCCCCTCGCCTCCCGTTTGTGAGATCCGATGCTATCTGCGGTGCGTAACCTCTAGCCGTCACGCTCACGCCTTGGGAAATTTACAAAGTCGCCTTAGAGCTCAAGATGAAACGGATCCAGCAACTCAGTCGGGAAATGCCAACTCTTTCTTTCTTCCTCCACCACCACCAGCGCCGCCGCCAAAAGCATCACCACCCCACCGCCATGCAGCGTCCCTTTGCCGTGTCAACAGGATGGACGCGAGGCCCGAGCATGTTTGATGGTCGGGTAGAGTTGACACCGCTCCAACCCTGGGACGCCTCTTCGCCTCCTTTCGCGCGCTCCTGCCCGACGCGTCGAATCGGCTGCGTGTAAACAAATCATAACGTAATTTGTCACCCCCCGCCAAAACCACGTGCAAGGCCTCGGCCCACCGGCCCACAGCGCCCGTCCGAGGCATCAAGAGTCATCATGATTCATGCGCATGGCGAGATCGTCAGGACATATCGATTAAATAGTATGCGCCCTAGCGGACGTCGATCATCTATCTCATATTACTCGTCGGTGTGCAAACGTCTTGGTCACAGCGATAGCGCCCTGCCTCTGACGGTACCCTTCCCGGTCCCACCCGCCTCGAGCGCTCTCTCCATCCCGTCTAGAACGAGCTGTCCCGTCTCCTGTCCATGACCCAAGACCGTCTCCTCGCTGGCTACGCTCGCCGCATCTTCCGAGCCGCTTGATGAGACATAGCTCATGTGTCCGTATCGCTTCTCAACTTTCAACGGGGCTTTAAACGTCCAGCCCTTGAACGCAAGCTGTTTGCGGATGGCAAGGATGTTGGCTCCGTGTCTGGGGTGTCGCAGCAAAGGGTCCTTGGTCGCGTCTGTACCGGCTCCGCCCGCGGGCGCAAGCGGCTATGCGTGAGCACCACGGCCTTTCGAACTTCAGTAAAACCCACCTCGTTCGGAATGTCCTCGTCGAAATGCCTCGTATCGTCGTCAGCCTGTAAATCGGGCTGGTACGGCGCCTGTGCTCTGTGCAAATCTGCCAGTCAGCTCATCTGGCCAAAGCGCAAACAACACCACTCGCTGTCCCAGTCTATGCCATCGAACCAAGGATGCCGCTTGATGTCCTCGGCGCCGTCCCGCCCAAAGCCCACGAACCCGCTTGCCCCTCTGAGTGTCCCCCCGGTCCGGGAGGATAGAACGGAGATCTGAGCGGGACTCGAGCCGATACGGTCTTCCGGCTCGCACAAGAGGCGAGTCATCAGGTCCACGCATGCAGGTGTCAAGCGGGGTCTAGGCGGGAACTTGAGCGTGGTTTTCCAGTTCAAGCTGGGGTGAGCGCATCGTTTGGATTATCTGCAGGCAGGGCACGCAGACTCACATCTTCTGCCGCGTGACGTGGCGAGAGCTGCTGACGAACGGTGGGTACCCATACAGCGATTCGTACACTGTATGTCAGTGGGGGGGCTGAGATTGTGCAGGTACACGCACTGATCACGCCCAGACTCCACCAATCGCACCCGAATCCATAGCCTGCACCGCGAATGACTTCTGGAGCTGAACATCAGCGCTCATCTTGACGGAGATGCCTGTCTCACCCATGTACGAGTTGGTGCTGAGCGTCAGCGCGGTCTGGCATGTCTGGCCTGGGCTCACCCGCAAACCGAGTACGCCAACTTTTTCCGATTCTTATCCCTCCACGTCAAAACCCCCTTGCCCTCTTCAAGCCATTCCTTGCCCATGATTCGCTCCACCTCGTCCTTCCTCATCCGTCTGGTCTTTCCACCCGCATTAGCCCCGCCTACCTCCAGATCGATTCCATGCTTCTTCAACAAAGCCTGCCTCTGCGCCTCGTAGTAGTCGGTATCATGCGCCCAGTGCAGATCCGTCGCCAGGCCAAAGTCAGACACCTTGAGATGTCCCTCCGGGTCGAACAGGAAGTTGTCTGGCTTGATATCGCGGTGGGCGTACCCGAGCGCATGCGTCTCCTGCAGAGCGAGGATCATTTCGGCGACGTAGAATCTGGTCATGCCCTCGGTGAACGTATCCCGCTCGACGAGTAGGTTGAGCAGGTCCCCACCGCCCATGAACTCGAGCACGAGATAGAGGTGGTCCATGTCTTGGAAGGCGTAAAAGAGCTGGACGATGTGAGAGGGTGAGGTGCCGTCTTGGGCCGGTATCGCCTGGGACGCCGCGGCAGCAAGCAGGTCCTTCTCCGCTTTGACGTGCCCTTCTTGTGACTTTCGAAGCATGCTGCGGGTCAGCGCATTCATCGACCGGACAACCCGACTCACTCTGCCTTGCGCAGCTGCTTGATCGCCACGAGGCGTCCGCTCTGCCGTTCCCGCGCAATCCGCACGACGCCAAAGGCCCCATGACCGATCACCCGGCCCATCTCAAACGACTTGGCATCCACTTTACGTCGCCTCTCCCGCAAGATCATATTCTCCTCCCTGTTGAGCTCGTTCCGCCGGGCCTCCTTCTCCGCATCAGACATGAAGCGGTTGTCGGGCAGCGCGAAAGAGTGCTCCAGCTGCGCGAGCCGCCGCGCACGGTTCAGCACGTAATTGCCTGCGTGAGGGGTCGCATGGGCGTGCACAGCCGGAGCGCGGAGAAGAGAGTGATAGTACTGTTCGAAAAAGAGAGCAATCGACATGGCTTTCTCGAGCGTCTCAAGGGAGGGCTTAACGACTCGGAACGGCACTGCGTTCGCTGTCATGTCGGTGGGTGAAGCCGAAGGGGTAGTACTAGACTTGCGCTTGACCGATGCCGGCCTGGACTTCTTCGCGTCGCCGTTCTTGATCTCCTGATTCATCGCGGCTAGTTCAGAGGCGTCGACGGTGGTGACTGGCGGTACCGACTTCTTCTTGATGACAAGCGGAGCTGTCCGCTTGGAAGGTAGATCCGCTTTGGGTGCATCTTTGGCCTGAGCTTGCGTCACGCTCGCAATACTCTGGCCGGGCTGCAAGGGGCCGGAAGTCGAAGGCGGAGTGGCGAAGGGATTCACGAGCGGGCTGACGGGAGGCGAAGTCGCTGTCCTCGATCCCGCTGGTGCAGCGCCGTCAAAGTATTCTGCGGCGTAGTTGGCGATGAGATTGGGCGTAGACGCCCCCGCGAGCAGAGGGGAGATGGACGAGCCCCGGCCAGTCAGATTGGGCTGGTGTGCACCTGATCCGCCTGGCGATGTCGGAGACAGCGTGGTGTTGGTCGTGGAGTAGATCGACGACGGTAGACCATTGACGACGTGAAGCTGGCCTGGGGGTGGTCTAATGTCAGCAGCCGCTCATGCACCGAGGCGAGAATCCGACCCACAGTGGTGGATACCCGGGTCCTGCTTTCCTCGCCCGAGCCGTAGCTTCCACCACAGCAGCGACGGCCCTAGCTTGTTGCTCCCGTGCTCTCGCCTTGACCAGATCCTTGATCGGGTTTGCCCAGGCGGGATCTGTGCATAAGCTCCGGACAACACCCCAAGACCCACCCCCGTTCTTGTAGTCCACGCCCTCGAAGGACCACCGCAGCAGCAGCTCGGTCGCTTCTTCGTACGTCGAGGCGTGAAAGACGTGCCTGTCATCAGGATCCCGGTCCAGTGAACTCCCGGCTAGCCCACCTGAAGTCCGTCGGCGGCCCGATCATCCGCTTATCGACCTTGCGTCTCCTCAATTCCCCTGCAGCGGCCGCCTGACCCCCTCGGGCCATACCGCCTGCTTTGCCACCCCGCGCGGCCGGTGATCCTCTACTGGGAAGGTACGCCGGCGACTGCGCACTCGGGTCGACGTTCTCCTTGGCGGGATTGCTCTCGTACGGGACGCCGATGATGCTCCAGTCGTCGCCGAGCGGTGGTGCAGGCTGATTCGCCGCCCACAGGCGTGATTGGCTAGCGATGCGTGATGGCGTCGAGGCGATCAGCGAGGCGAGGTCGATAAAGCCGGAGTGAAGCAGGTGCGAGCGGCCCGGCTTGGTCGTCATTGTCCTCGAGGTCGGGCAGGTCTGGGCGGTGAGGGCGAGAGACAGTGATGTTGCCTCTGGATCAGGTTGCAAGCGGTGGAAGTTCTGAAGCTCAGTTCTTGATCAACCAAGGCCGGTGCTGTTGTGCTGCGGGCAGTGATTCCAGTCTCAGCTGGACAAGAGACCAGCCTGATCGCTCCCACCAAACACTCACAGTTCAGTGCTTGGTACCTCGCTGTCCGTAATCGGGCGAGTTGGCGCGCATACCAGTGGCATCAAGGGGTCACCTCTTCGACTGCCCACCTTCTCCTTCCGTGTCGGTCGGGCCAAGCGCCGAGGAGAGGGCATGATGGGCATGACACGCACGCTAGGTACCATCAGCGGGACGACCGCGCCCGACCGGCCTTTCCTTCCGTCGTCCGCGCTCAACGTGAGAACATCAATGACGCATCTTTCGGCGTAGAACACGACGAGACGCGTTTGAGCGCCCGCTGCATGAGGTCATGCGTGTCGTATCGTCTGCGACTTGGGTGCATGAAACGTCGGGACATCATCAAGATGGTGCATCGCGGATCGTGACGGGTGTACCACAAGCACGTGACCACAGTTCCGGTTGGTGCGGTTAGCTTTTGTACGTGTCGCGCCCTGTACAGACAATACAATCCTGGCGTCCTTGGCAATCTTCAGACCCTCGGTCCGCTCACACGTAGCTCGCACGTCCTTGCAGTTAATACACTTCGCGTCAAGCGCACGTGCCGCGTGCCCGGAATCACCGACGATGTTGCGGACGTACTTGGTACTATCAACTCGGAATCGACGCTCGAGTAGGCACTCTTCCGCATGGTCTCTTCCGTTCTGAAGCATTTCCAAGGCCGCGTCCTAGGGCACCGAGCCCGCATTGCGGTGATGCTGGGTTAGATTGAGCAGACCGTATACAGCTCGAGAGGGCTGCGCCGGAGGATTGAATGAGCCCGTCGCCGGGTCGTCCAACGATGGCTCGACACTCTCTGCAGATCTCGAAAGATGGCTCCGGACATGGTCAAGGCCGGTTCGAGACGCGTGAAGCATGGGAGCGGTCCTCTGGGGATTTCAGCGTCATGATGCCTGTAAAGGAAGCGCTGTCGGTTTGATTGTGAGCCAAAGCGATGAGTTCGGCGAATGTGTCCCGAGGTCGTCCGCCTTCCGACGACAATCTTCCTACAGCTCCACGCCTTACGACAACACAAGTGGCCCGCCAACCGGATGGTGGAGCGCTGAAGCGACGTCCCAGGCTGACAGCTCCCCTCGACAGGGACACATGCTCGCAGAGATGTGGATGTCGAATGAGCAGTCGCAAGACCCGCGATATTCCCGACACATGCATGATGATGAGCTACTCTACCGTTATGTCATAAACAGCGCGGTGATGCGCCTTCCCGTTACCGTCATTGCCCACCTTTGCTTCGCACCGCCGTCCCGTCAACTATTGCACTCGGAAGCCACCGCGCGCTTTTACAACCCCAGGATCGTTTTCGCGCCCTCGACGATGATCTCGTGCTCGACCTGGTGTATCCTCGTTTCGAGCTGCTCCAGCGATTCGTCCTTGTTGATGGGCACCTCGCGCACCACCAGCGGCTCCCCCCTGTCCACCTCTTTGATCACCTTGTGCACCATCGCCCCCGTCTTCTCCACCTCGCCCTTTTGGCCCGCCTCGTACGCCCGTCCGATAGCGTTTGCCCCGTCGAAAGCGCCCGGCAGCGCAGGGTGCAGGTTGATGCACGGCACGTCGAGCACATCCAAAAACTTGTCCGAAAGGATGTGCATCCATCCGGCCAAGACGACAAGGTCGGGCTTGTGCTCGAGCACCAACCCCGCGACGTGGGCGTCGTAGTCTTCCCTCGTCTTTCCCGGGTTCTTGTTCAGATACGTCTTGAGTGCGCAGACGCTCGAAGGGATGGAGTGTTTCGCTGCGCGCTCGAGGCCGAAGACTTTTGATCGGGACGAGAGGACGAAGATGATCTCAGAGTCGGGCAAAGCGGGCGTCCCGGCCGCGTCGATGAGGGCCTGGAGGTTGGATCCTGGAGAGTGAGCTATGGGCCGTGGTAGGGCGGCTCACCTCCGCCCGAGATGAGGACAGCGATGCGTTTCGGCGACATGAGCGAGGTTACAGTGTGGATGTAGAACGGCAAAAAGTCGGCATCCTCCATTTGTGTGCTCAAATTCCGATGCCCTCATTCCACTTTCGCCCGTGACCGCTGAACACCCCTC
>JAHXHD010000297.1:0-18901 GCA_019857685.1 Papiliotrema terrestris | reverse complement strand
CCCCCGACCAACCGGACCACAAAGGGCGGCATCCACTCTGCCTCCGTCCGCCCACGAACCCCCATCCCACTCCTCTCCCTCTTGGCCGACTTCTTCCCTTGCATACCCCATCATAGCATCGTCGATCATACATAGATACTCGACCAAACGAAAAGTCACGAATTCGACCATCAAAAGGCGCGTCGACGGGTATAGCTTACGCGGTCGTGGACATCGCCTGCAGCAAGAAGATTACGAACGCGCCTGAGATCGGACAAGCCAGGACGACGTGAAAGCGGTGTCGAGAGCACCAATGTGGACATTGCACATTGCGTAAAATAGTAGTGAGTCGAGCGCGCTTCAATGTCAGATGGCGGGGGCAAGGGGTACGTCGACGTCGAGGGGCCGGCGGATGGTGTCGGGCGACGGTCTTGGCGGCGAGGGGAGAGGAACAGGTGGTGATCCCGTCAGCCGGCGTCTGTCTCCCACAGGGCTCCTCGACTGCCTGAAGCCATGTCATGGATGAGGTACAATGTCAAGAGGAGGAAAGCGAAGTGCATGCCAGAAATCAACGCCATTTGGACCACCTTCCTCGGCCTCGCCCTACCGCTTCACCACGATGATGCCAGCTGACTCTGCAGCAATATGGACCCGTCACAGATCAATATCCCCACCGTCCAGCAGCACTATCCCCTCTCCATGATGGCCTCGACCAACGGGACAGCTAGCTCGCTCGGCGTGGGTGATACACCATTACCCCGCAGCGCGCCTCTGACCTCGCAGTCTCATCCCGCTCACCCCAACCTCACCGTCCCTCCCCAGACTTTCAGCACCGCATCTGACGAGGCGCTGACACCGGAGCCGTCAGACGAAGACGACGCAGACGGCGAGTCAGACTCGGAAACAGAGCCGTCGGGACCATCGCTTGGTGAGCAGCTCAGCACACCGAGGACTGTGTCGGAGCTCACCCAAGTCTCCGCGCCGGCCCCAATGCTTGACGACGATGACGACGATGAAGGTGAGGACGAGCAGTCCGAGGGCGAAGACTTCTACGACGAGGGATCAGCAGGTGACGACGAGGACGATGATATAGATGGCCCGGAGAGTGACGACGGGGATGAGGATTTCGGCGTCAAGAAGAAGAAGCCCAAGGCCCCGCCAAAGGTCAAGCTTACAGCACCCAAGACCAAGCGTGAGTTGACCTTTATTCGCGCCGCTGATCCCAGCAACTGGCCATTTCCCTTCCCGCAAGGCCCAATCCGAGTCGTCCGACGAAGACTATGCGAAGAAGTCTCACAAGAAGAAGGCCTTCCGCAAGCCGGACTCGGGGAGTGCGAGGGGCACGCCGGAGTCTGGATTCGCTGACTCGATGGGCGTATGGCGCCGAGGCGCAGCGAAGAAAGTCGTCACGTACGACGAGGCTCAAGCGGATTATGGGTTGGAGAGCGACGACGATGCGGTGCCGTATGGTAGTGGTATGGGCACACCAGGTGAGGGCGGTCTCCGTATGGGGTGATCAGGCTGACGACAGCTGTCGAGGACGATGCAGAGGAGATCGATCTGGTGCTCTCGCACACGCGGCATGAAGACCGCCTCGCCGACCCGCGTGATATCCCGCAGGAAAATCTGGTGAGTGCTGAGGACTTCCGCAGGACCCGCTAACAGAAGCGCTTCCACGTCAAGTGGAAGGGATACTCGCACTTGCACAACACGGACGAGGTCTATAGCTTCCTGAAGAACTACAAAGGGTTTAAAAAGGTGGACAACTACATCACCAAGGTGTGGCAGGTGGACCAAGCGTTCCGCCATCCTGCACCGGACGCCACGTGGAAGCCCTCGCAGGAAGAGCTTGAGCAGTACGAGATCGACAAAGAGCGGAATCAGGAGCTGCTTGAGAGCTACAAGGTAGTCGAGAGGATCTTGGACGAGAAAGAGGAGCGGCGAGAGGAAGGCATCGTCACGTTGTTCTTCTGCAAATGGACCAGTGAGTGCTGATCATTGGGCATTCGCTTACGTCAGACCTGCAGTACTCGGACAGCACTTGGGAAACGTATGACGAGATCAAGGACGGCGCACAGAAGGCGATAGAAGAGTTCCACTTGAGGCAACAGCGCACCACGGTCCCCGCACGGTCAATACCATATCCCATCCACGCGCGACCGACGTATCAAAAGATCAATGAGGACCCGGCGTACCTCTCGAGCGGAGGCGCGTTGAAGCCGTTCCAGCTGACCGGGTTGAACTGGCTCGCATACGTCTGGAGCAAGGGCGAGAACGGTATTCTTGCAGACGAGGTCAGTCGACTGTCTAAGCAGCCGTCTGAACATATCACTTACTTGCAGATGGGTCTCGGTAAAACCGTCCAGTCGGTCTCTTTCCTGTCGTACCTCTTCCACACGCAACAGCAATACGGCCCCTTCCTCGTCGTCGTCCCGCTCTCGACAATATCCGCCTGGCAGATGCAGTTCCGCGTCTGGGCACCCGATCTTAACGTCATCTGCTACATGGGTTCGGCTGCGTCGCGCGAGGTCATCCGGCAGTTCGAATTCGGCCCGCTCAAGGGGCTCAAATTCAATGTCCTCCTCACGACGTACGAGTTCATTTTGAAAGACCGACAGGATCTGGGGCAGATCAAATGGCAGGCCTTGGCTGTGGACGAGGCGCACCGGCTCAAAAACAACGAGAGTCAGCTGTACGAGGCGTTGCAGAGCTTCTCGACCGCATCGAGGTTGCTCATCACGGGGACGCCGCTGCAGAACAACGTCAAGGAGTTGCTGGCGTTGATGCACTTCTTGATGCCGGAGAAATGTGAGCGGACCGGGCTTTGGTGACGAGCGCTGACTCTAGTCCAACTTGCCAACGATTTCGACCTGAACGACGCGGATCAGGAGGCGAAGATCAAAGACCTGCACGAGAAGCTTGGCACGCTCATGTTGAGGCGGCTGAAGAAGGACGTCATCAAGGAGCTGCCGAGCAAGTCGGAGAAGATCTTGCGTGTGGAAATGTCCGCGATGCAGACGCATTACTACAAGAGTGAGCATCTGTCCGGAGGATCGAGCTGACCGCAGACATCCTGACCAAGAACTTTTCGGTCTTGAGCAAAGGGGGAACGCAGCAAGTCAGCTTGATGAACGTGGCTATGGAGCTGAAGAAGGCATCGTAAGACCACCTGCCTCGGATTGGGGTTTTGCTGACCGCAGCAATCACCCGTACCTCTTTGACGGCGCGGAGGACCGCAACAAGCCGCTGAACGAGATCCTCCGGGGCCTGGTCATGAACTCGGGCAAGATGGTCCTGCTCGACAAGCTCCTTACCAAACTCAAGGAGGACGGCCACCGAGTCCTCATCTTCTCGCAAATGGTTCGGCTGCTCGATATCATCTCGGATTACATGACTGCGCGGGGCTACGTGTTCCAGCGGCTGGACGGGACCGTCGCATCGGACGTGAGGAAGAAGTCAATCGAGCACTTCAACGCGCCCGGGTCGCCTGATTTCGCCTTCCTGCTGTCGACCCGAGCGGGAGGTCTTGGTATCAATCTGGAGACCGCTGACACGGTCATCATCTTCGACGTGAGTTGGGGATCGTGCTTCAGGATGACATATGGCTGATCGCAGTCCGACTACAACCCGCAGAACGACCTGCAGGCGATGGCCCGAGCGCATCGAATCGGTCAACAACGACATGTCAGTATCTACCGTTTCGTCACCAAAGGCACGATCGAGGAGGACATTCTCGAGCGTGCCAAACGAAAGATGATCCTCGAATACGCCATCATCAACCAGATGGATACGACAGGCGCGCACATCAACGGGAACTCCACCCCGAAGAACAAGGACGGCGATTTCTCCAAAGAGGAACTATCGGCCATCCTCAAGTTTGGCGCACAGAACCTGTACAAAACGGACGAGTCGGCGCAGAGCAAGAAGCTCGACGAGATGGACCTGGACGACATCTTGACAAAGGCCGATGCGTTCGACACGGAGTCGGCGGCGCAGCCCGGTGGAACGTCGCTGGGTGGAGAAGGGTTCTTGTCGCAGTTTGCTGCGATCCAGGATGTCAAGAACGACCCGAACGACACGCTATCATGGGATGATATCATTCCGGTGGAGGAGCGGGTCAAGATGGATGAGGCAGAGTCGAAGGCGCTCGCGGCGGAAGAGGCCGCGGCGGTGTCACGCAAGCGGAAAGCTGCTCAGCAGCCGGGCGCGTACCAGGAGATGGACTTCGAGGAGGACGCCGCAAGCTCGAAGCCGGGATCGCCGAACGGAAAGAAGACAGCTCGAGCGGGCCAGCCGCGCAAGTCGAACGCGCAGAAGGCGCTCGAGCTGAAGGAGCGGGACCTGCGAGTATTGATCCGTGGCATCCAGAAATGGGGTGATATCCGAACGCGGTACGACCTCATCGTCAAGGAGGCGCGGCTTGAAGCGAAAAATCGGGTCTTAATCACGCAGACGTGCGAGGAGATCATTGCGCAGGCGGAGGCGGCGATCAAGCTCCACAAGGATCACCTGAAGGATCTGCAGGACCGCGGAGAGACGATCAGCTCGTCACTGAGGCAGAAGGCGGTTTTGTTCACGTACAAGACCGTTGCGGGCCTCAACGCCGAAACCATTGTGGCGAGGCACTACGAGCTCAAGGCGCTTGTGGAGCACTTCAAACGGTTCACGAACCTCGAAACGTACGCCGAGGACATGCCGCTGGAGAACTTGAAGCCGACCATGAACTGGACGGTGAACTGGGAGAAAGCGGATGATGCGCATTTGTTGATCGGAATCTGGCGGCATGGGTTTGGCGGGTGGGAGTTGATGAAAGACGTAAGTTGTGTCGCAGGTGACCTGTTAGGCGCTGACCCGCAGGACCCGACGCTCCATCTCGAGGACAAGATCTTCCTTGAGGATCCGAAGTCGACGAAGGAGCGGGATCCCAACGCGCCGAAGCCGGGTGTACCGGGACCTATACATCTGGTTCGCCGAGGCGACTATCTTTGTAAGCGCTGAAGATTCTCCCTCGACCCTCGCTGACCCCAGGCGGCCTGATCCGAGAGCACGAGCAGAACCTCGTGTCGATGGCGCAACAACAGGCACTCCTCGCATCGATGCCAGCGAAGGAGGGCTTCGGCTTTGAGCAGCCTGCCTTCCCGGCCGCCAGTGGCTCCAAGTCTCGTTCAGCAGCAGCAGCCGCCTCATCTCCGGCCATCAGCAACGCGGATAAGGGCAAGGCGAAACGACGCAAGACGCCAGAGTACACTGATTCCGAGGCCGAGTCAGACTATGCGTCAATGGACGAGGCGCAGGTGAAGGAGCTGCTGCGTCCGGCGAAGAAGCATCTGAAGAAGCTCAAGTCGGGCACGGAGAATCTAAGCCGAGAGGAGAAGATAGTTGCGCTAAAGGAATGCGTCGCGGGCATCGGCAGCCGCATCGACGAGGTCGTCGCGGAGAAGCAGGCCGAGGGGAAGAACGCCGCAAAGTGGAGGAAGCACTGTTGGGTGTTTGCAAGCTTTTTCTGGCCGAGGCAGGGTGTGAATTACACCAAGCTGATGGACATCCACCAAAAGCTGGTGAGTGGCGCACGGGAAGGAGGATCAGGGCTGATCCCAGGTGAACGAGACCTCACCGGCGCCGGGCAAACCCAAAGCCAAGCCGAAGCGGAAATCTGAACCGGCCGACGGGACGAATGGGCCCCCGCCGAAGAAGAAGGTCAAGCAGGAAGTAAAGCAGGAGGTCAAGACCGAGCCGGCCGATGCGGATATGGACGAGGAGGAGGAGGAGGAGTAGGCAGCGGTATAACATCGAAGGCGGGTTCTCATTGATTGTTGTCGGGTCTCTCACGTGTTTGGTCGTTTTCGCACTCTCGCTGCATCCAAGTCGCATGCATGGTCGTCGCAAGCTGAGAACTGGGTTAGCACTGACGAGATGGTGGCCCGGTGATTCTGGTGTCCAGACATAAGGTGAGCTCTTGCGGTGATGCGCGTGTCACCGGCTCATGTGCAGGCCCGCTATGATGCATTCGACATGGCTTTTGACCCAGCGATTATGTGTGGCCGCGAATCAGCGAGCCATGTCTGACTCTTTTCCGCTAGGCCAGATCGCAATGGAAGATGGTGGCAGTTCCAGTCTCTCGCCGAGGTATGTCTCACCCGCCCGCTCCTCGCTCGGCTTGTGCGTGCTTACCATATAAGCCCACACTAGCACCTGCCGCCTTTCTCAGACTAGTTCTCACACCCCGACGTCTGTGACGCCCCGACCCTTCCGTCCGACCACCTTGTCATCCTACTTTCGACCGTTTCAGAGCTGGCCTCTACCCGTGCATTCGTTTCATCATGGTCCTTATCGATCTGCAGAAAGTCACACAAGCCCTGGGACTCGTGTCGTCCGTGGTCAAGCCGATCCCGGTGGTGGGCGGTCTCGGAGGGGGACTGCTTGACACCGCGGGTGGCCTGGTCAACTCGACGCTGGGTAGCAGCACCGGCGCTCTGAACGGGCTGCTGGGCGGCGGCGCTGGGATCCTGGCGGCTGATGTCGGTAGCAATAACGGGACGTTCGACACCGCCACCGCGGATGGCGGCGGGGACGGACAGGCCGGCGACACCTCGACCGACTCGTCTTTCAACGCTGCGGACAATTCGTGCTTCATAGAGCCGTACACCCCTGCGCCGGTGACGCTCGAGCCGTTTGCGCCATACGACGCGAGCAAGGCTTTGATTTACCGGTATCGACAGCAGCAGTCGGTCAACCTCGGCTCGTGGTTCGTGCAGGAGCAATGGATGGTTCCGTCGCTGTTCAAGTGCGCATCCGGGAATAAGCAGGCCGAGTACGACATTGCCAGTGGGTGGGGCGGCGTCGATGGTGCGCGGCAAGTCCTCGAGCGGCACTGGGACGAGTGGATCACCGAGAGTGATTTCGCTTACCTTGCTTCGATCGGGATCAACACTGTTCGACTGCCGATCGGATAGTGAGTGCTGCGCGCCGGGGGTCTGGGCGCGCGCTGACCGCAGCTGGTCCCTTGGTCCGCTGTACTGCCAGGGCACCGTGTTTGAGAGCGTCTCCGGCGCATACGTCAACTCGTGGGCACGGGTCGTCAGGGCGATCAATTGGGCCGAAAAGTACGGACTGGGTGTCTTGGTCGATCTTCACGGTGCCCCCGGGTCGCAGAACGGTGGGTCATCTGTCTCGGTTGGCGCTGACCGCAGGACAAGGACACAGCGGAACGTCCGACGGCCAGCAGAACCTGTTCAACAACCCGACCAACATCCAGCTCACCATCAACGCCCTCACGTACCTCACTCAACAGCTCGTCAAGGTGAACAATGTTGTCGGTATCCAGATCCTCAACGAACCGTCCAACGTCGACTCGCTCCCGGCCTTCTACTCGCAGGTCCTGGGCGTGCTTCGACAAGTCTCGCCCGAGGCCGCCGCCTTCCCGTTCTACATCCACGATGGGTTCGACCTGTCCCGCTTCGCGGACTACATCTCGACCCGGAAAGACTTTGTCGTCCTGGACCACCACTCGTACTTTGTCTTCGGCGACCAAGCCTCGCAGGAGGTGCCCGCTAATCAGCTCACCTCGGCGCTGGTCCCCGGATCCGGCTCGACCTCGCAGCAGCTCATCGGCGCGTCGAACGAGGGACGCCGCAACATTGTCGTCGACGAGTTCTCGTGCGCCCTGTCCAACGACGCGCTGAAACAGTCGGACGACCCTGTCAGCGACCGGCGCCGTTTCTGTACTGGCCAGATGGAGAGCTACACCAACGCCACGGCCGGCTGGTCGTTCTGGTCGTACAAGACCGAGGGATGCCCCGGCGACGTCAACTGGTGCTTCACCTCAGCGGTGGGCAGCTCGCTCCCCGCCACTTTCTTCTCGTACCCCAACGCGACAGTCGCGTCGCTGGCTTCGTCCGCCGCGGCCGCTGTACCATCGACACCTGCTGACCACGTCGCTGCCGACTCGACCTTCCTCAACTTTGGCACGAGTATGCCGGGCGACACGTCGTACTCGCCTCCAACGGCGCATGACTGGCTCGAGTCCGTCGGCAAGGACAACTCGGCATACACAAACATCAACGAAGCGCTGGCGACAACCGAGTACGACGGCGAGGAGGCCTCCGACGAGGAGGACAGTCAACTCAATCAGGCCGACTCGGCCAGCTCTGGCAAGACGACTCAGCCCGCTCAACAGAGCCAAGAC
This sequence comes from Papiliotrema terrestris, assembly GCA_019857685.1. Taxonomy (NCBI): domain Eukaryota; kingdom Fungi; phylum Basidiomycota; class Tremellomycetes; order Tremellales; family Rhynchogastremaceae; genus Papiliotrema; species Papiliotrema terrestris. The sequence continues at coordinate 10,737 of JAHXHD010000297.1, read as the reverse complement.
GACGACGAGCCGGGGACCGAAGACGACCTGGATGCCACCTCTGCTCACGCTGGAGAGATCCCCTCGGTCCGCCTAGCCCAGTCCCCATTCACCGCCCCCAACACCGCTACGGTCCCATCCTCCCGAATCGGCCGCCGAGGCTTGCTCGACTCCCTCTCTCAGCGCACCTTCCTTTTCGCATCCGACATCGCGACCCACCGCTTCGCCGCGCGACATCGTCGAGTCGCTGCCCGTCGTCGATCGCTGCACGGCCGCCGGCCCATCCGCCGCGACGGAGCCCAGCCCGACGCCGACCCCGCCCAATCGTTCACACCCGAACAAGCCGCCATCTCCAAGGGGTACGCCGACGGCTGGCGCGCTGCCAAGACCTTTGCAGCCTTCGGATCATCCCGCCTGGGCTTCACGGGCCAATTCATGGACGATGCGCTTGCCGCGATGGGGAGCAACAAGATTGTCAGCGGAGATGAGGGCCACTACAAGCAGTGGTTCATGAAAGGCCTGGCGGATGGGGAGATGCAGGTGGTGAAGATGATGGCGCTGCAGGGACAGGGCCCGCAGGATGCTTAGAGGGCGATGCGGAAACGTGTATGGGCTGGTGATGACTATTATGCATATTCGTGGGTCACGAGCTCAGATAACGCATCGTCCATCATTCCCGACACGGCTTTGATTTTGCGCGTTTCTACCCATCATCTCCGAAAGCTTTGAAAACCCTCGTTCCTGCGGATCAATACTCGTCTTCGCGTCATCTTGTGTTGCCCGAGATAGCCAGCTTCGTCGGCGATATGGGAGAGAGAAGATATGTGAGCAGATTGAAGGGGGAAGAAAAAGGGGATTTGAGATGGGTGAGCTCGTTCCAGGTGGGGCTTTTCACAGCGTAGCGATAGTCAGATGCAGCACCTTTATCCGAACGGTATCTTTGCGGTCCTTGTCCCACTTGGTCGGTCTCCCTTGACAAGAGTCCCGTTCCTGCCCAGCCCGCGCGCCCAATCAACGGGGAGATCGGCAAAGACAGAGGGGATGGAGAGGACGGGTAGTACGGTCCTTTTCGCCGGTCAGCTGAGAGACGTGAGGGCCAGATGCCCGAGCACGGCCCACAGACGAAGAGTGGGCGGAAACGCCCGGCAGCAATTACGCATATGCATGGATTTATTGTGATCGCCGGGCATTCAGTGGGGTTTAGGACGCTGGTGACTGACCCCTTTACTCCTCTGCGCCCGCTCTTGGCAATGTGGATCCACAGTCGCCTGACATACTGCTGTGAAAGTTTGTGGCCCAGCGCTCGCTTTGACCGTTTCCAGATTCCCGTCATAGCTCTTCGGGCAGCATGTACCTCAAACCCTGCGGGCGCAGGCCTGGCCTCGCTTTGTGCTGATCGCCGAGTATCACGGGCAGCCCAGCTGTCACGGGTGAAGCGACGTCTCCAGCTAACGGCAGGTGCGGCATGGCAGGACCTATTTACCGCCGCCCAGATCGGGCGCCCGAGTCTGTTCCCTACGTCAACAAGCAAGCGAGGAGCGAGGTCGGGGAAACGTCATTGATAGTTCCTAGATTCCCGCCGCGTGCTTTTATCACATTCCGACTGACGCCATTACGCCAGGAGATGAGACCATCGCACGCAAATCTGGGCGCAAGAACCAAGGATCCGGTCTGTTCTATTTGCAGACGCCGTAGACGGCAGCCAAGAGGACGATCGTTCTGGCTCCATCAATATGAATGGCCGGCCTTCTAGTCCTCTCCTCTTCCACCGCAGACCCCGCGCTTCCCACGTAGACGGCCCTGTGTACTCGCATGCATGCTCTGTGACGCCCTTGCCGATTGCAGATATGCACAAAACTTACGCCATCGGAGCGTAGCTCATTATTCCAGATAACTGGAAAGGAGAGCGCAGAGATCAGTCCACACAAAAGGCAACGGAACGGGTGACTCTCCTACACCCATATACCTTTTTTACATCCGATCAGCATGGTACGCCAGCGCTGGCTTGTATCCTGCTGGCCCAGCTGAAGAAACAGGAGCCGGCACGAAAGATACAGCGGACAGCATCGGGATCGACCGAAAAGTCGAATGCCGCCGCCATCAACAACCGCAACCTCGAGGCCGGAGATGTCCCTCTTGACACCATCGCCAAGCTTCGTATCGAGGAAGCCGACCACGAGATCAAGTACAAGACACTGAGCTGGCAGTCAGCTACGCTGCTCTTGTTTGGCGAGTATGTCTGCCTAGCTATCCTCGCGCTGGCGTGGAGCTGGAGCGTGCTGGGATGGGTGCTCGGATTCTTCGTCACCTTCGGCATGGCTTTGATCACCTGGTACACTTCATACGTGCTGTGGCAGTGGTGTATGCTTCATCCGGAGGCTAGGGACATCTGCGACATCGCTGCGACATTGTTTGTGAGTGTGACAGGCGCGGGAGGAGCAGTAAGTGAAAGAGCTGAATGAGGCAGCCTGGCCGATGGTCGCGAATCGCCTTTGAGTTCACGGCAATCATGCTGCTCCTCAACAACATCTTCCTGATCGGGTTCCATGTCTTCACGGGGGCCAAGAGTGAGCTCACACACGTGCGCCGAGCGACACTGATAGCAGTTTTCAACACCCTCAGCGATGGCGGAGCCTGCACTGTCGTGTTCCAGGCCGTGACAGCCATCATTGGCAGTAAGTCATTGCCTCTCACTGGAAGCCCCTTGGCTTACATCAGTCTTGGTCTCGTTGCCACGAACGTTGAAGCATGTCTCCATCATGTCCATCGGTTCTGCGATCAGCATGGGTATCGCCATCCTCCTTTCCCTCATCTACGTTGGGATCGAGGACGCTCCCTTGTACGGCTACGGAGGCAACTACCCGACGCAAGGTCCCGTGGAGACTTCTATCGGCTTGCCCAATGGCGGATCAGGCTTTGTGGCGACCACGAACGCGGTGTTGAAGTGAGTGGATGCTTTCGCCACCTGTTTGCCCACTAATACCAGCATCACCTTCCTGTTCATCGGCCAGATCCTGTACCCGTCTTTCATCGCCGAGATGAGGAACCCTGAGGACTGTGAGTGCTCGGTCGTAATGCCCAGTCTGACGCTCGTACTGACATATCAGTCCCGAAAGCCCTGGCGGCGCTCACCGGGCTCGAGATGATCCTCTTCACCATCGTCGCCGCCATCGGTTACAAGTATATGGGCCAATACTCGACGGCGCCAAGCATCGGATCTCTGTCCGAGCCGTGGGCACGCAAAAGCGCGTTCGTCTTCGTCCTGATCCCCACCGTTGTCATTGGTGGTATCTACTCGAACGTCGCTGCCAAGTTCGTCTTCAACCGATTCCTCGGCAAGACCCGCCACGCCCACAGCCACAGCTTTGTCGGGTGGGGTTCATGGATCGCCATCGTCCTTTTCATCTGGCTTGTCGCATTTGTGCTTGGGAAGTGAGCCCATTTCCGCAGGAGATTTGTGGCACAGCTGAAATCAGCGTCATCCCCTCCATGGGAGACTTTTTGTCGATCATGTCCGCCGCCTTCGACTCCTGTTAGTATTCCCTTCCACCTCTTCTGTCCCGCCTCCCCAGTTGCACAGTACTGAAGCAAAACAGTTTTCGGATTTTTGTTCTGGGCAGTGGCGTATTGGCGAATGAACAGGAAGACGCTGTGGAAGGGGCCGTGGAAGTCGCTCATTACGATCGCGAACATGTGAGTAACCTTTGCTCCGCCGCACCGGGTCTGCGAGCTGACTTGTAGCGGTATCGCTGCCTTTGGGCTGTTCTTCCTTGGCCCGGGACTGTACACGTCGATTGACGCAATCATTGCCGACTAGTGAGTTACGGCTTCGCTCGGCTGACGTGACATGAAGGGGCGAAGCTGATTTTCCAGCGCCGGTGCCGTGCGACAACCCTTCTCGTGCGCTACCAACTCTCTGTAAACGTTTCACAGATGTTTTTGGTCCCACTGTAATCCTTGAGCTGTGTTTAATATGCATTACTGCAGCGTGAAGACCGCGAGTGAGTATGTCATCAGCCGGATGAAAGAGGAGAGTCGATCCGCCACACTCGTCGTTGCCGGTCTTCGTCGCTGCACCTATTGATCCTGGCTCTCATTGTTGACTGAGCCTCCAATCCCTTCGAGGGGTCAGTTGCATGTGCATTGATAGCATGAACAACGATGACTGTACGTTTTGCGTCAGAATATGTTCTTGTCGTCTTTGGCGATGCTCATGCTGGTAATAGCCCTTCATAGTTTATGGGGGATCACAGGCGACTACTAACATGGTATACGATGCATCAACTTATCTACAGACATCATTTCTCGTCAAATGGGTTCCTGTAGTCAGGACCTTGCCCCCACCTCCCGCTTGCTCCGCGGCACTCACTTGGTATACTCGAGATCGTCATCGCTGTCACCCAAGGAGTATGGGCTCGCCTTCGCAGGCGGGGTCTTCGGGATTTGTTCCACAAGCGATTTGGACGCCGTGGGAAGCGACGGATTGGGATCATCGTCGTCCTCGTCGTCCTTAGCGTTTCTGTTTGGAGAACCAGTAGCAGGCGGAGAGGTCGACATGAGGTCGACCTTCTTCTTAGGCAGTATCCCGAGTTTGGCTTCTGTCAGTTCTCCGCTCGTGATACTAAACAGCTCTTGCCACATGTGTCGACTCACCGGGATCAATCTTGCCGATGGGCGCCGTGCCTTTATCGGGGCTGCCGACACCCGGACTTCTCCTCCCCCCAACTTCGATGCGACTGCCGGAGCCGGTACGAACAGGCGGCACCGGGTCTTCATAAGCATCAGAGGGCTGCCAACGCGCCGCAGACTGACGCGGCGGCGGGTTGGCCGCCGTGTGAGGGGAGATTGGAGTCGGTCCCGGGTCAGACGACTGTGACGAGAACGATCTACAATGAGCATAGCTACGTGTGACTACTCACGAGGTATCGTCTGCGCCCCATAGACCGCGCTTGTTCTGCTCGCCGCCTCGTCCTCCTCCCGGTGTGGGCGTCCCGCTTGGCGATGGATGGCGCCACGACTCAGTGCCGGTTTGACCCCACTGAGTCTCCCTTGCGCGATCCGGACCCGAGTTGGTTGCCGCATGTTGAGTCTGGAACTCGGCGTACTTCGCTTTGGCCTTTGAGAACAATGAATTGAACGTCTGTTTACCGACTACCATCAGCTCGTGATCATAGAAGACTAAGCCGCTCACCCTCTGCAAACTCGTTCAGCTTGTTCTCGACGGCGAGCATCCCCGGTGGGTTCTGGCTATTCTGCCCTTGCTGCTGATGCCCATGGCCCTGATCGCCCGTCCATCCTTGATCATCCTGGCTGAACTGATCGTTGCCGTGCTGCGGTCGTGATCGATGACCTCGAACTCGCGGTTGATACGGCAGCTGCCCGCTCCCAGCTCCCTGTCGAGCGTGCGCGTCTTGCTCGTCTTGCATCGCGAGCGAGCGCGCGAACTGTGCATCGAGGTCGTACTGCGCCTGTACCATGAGTCACAGACAACAAGCAATAGAGCGACACCGCCCAGGCGATGACGCTACCGACTCGACCCACTCACCTCGGCCTCGGTACGGACATGCCTTTCATCCGGCTTGAACTCGGGATCCGTCATCGACAAAAGCGTCTCGATCGCGCGGTCTTGCGACCCGCCCACCGACTCGAGGATCATCTCGATGACACCAACTTCGACCGTGGGGAACATGACCTGCAGCTCGGCCACCTTTGGGTCTGACGTTGGAGGCGGAGGAAGACCGGCATGATCGCCCGGAGGTGGTCCCGCTGGTGCTGATGCTCCCAAGGACTGTCCCGTCGGTGTCGGGGTCCGGCCAGACTCGGCTGGAGATGAGGGTGGAGATGGCATTGAGTGATGTTGTGCTAGGTATGATGTGTGATCGCAGTCGCCATCAAGAAGGACCGGTCGTTCAACGCGGATGACGAACCGTTCGGGCGGTGTAGGGAGCCCCGCAACTTCGCGCGCAGCGACGCTTGGCGCCTCGCACCACCTTGTTGACGATTAGCTCACTTACAACGGAGGTCAATCGCACGGCGCGCCCCTCCCTGTGAATGCACAGCAGCTGGTGGGGCAGTTCTACACAATGCATCTGCGCCTTGGATGCATGCACAAGGACAGCCATCAAACCGGCAAGCAACTGAAAACTGGTGACGTTGACTTTTGTTGTTCCTGGCGGTCGCCGAGCCAAACACAAGACCGCACTGAATGTCCACACCACGCCATCAACGTTGCATCTCTCGAGCCATCCTTCAGACTCTGCTCAACAATCTTCTGCCCACCTATCTCGCGGGGGTGGCATGACTGCATAGTATTCACGACCTCATCCGAGCTCATCGTTGATCTCCCACGTTCAGCTCGACCGGATACTCGGCTTACCGGCCGAACCAGTGCGCAGTCGAACACGCCATGTCAACCTTGCTCTCCTTCAAGGCGTCACTCATTCCCCAAGCTCATACGGTCATAGCATCGCTCGCATTTTCGACCGCGCTCTTCCTTGGGTGGTTCAGCGGTCTCTGGGTACCGCTATGTAAGAATTCGGTCGCTCGTCAGTCATCAGGGCAACTGGCCGGCGGCGTAGCTGATGGCAGAATGGCCTGTTGAGTGGTTCCCCTCGGTCTCGGCGACGTGAGGATATACCCTCACTCCGAGTAACTGCTAACAGCCAGGATAGGTGACCATGCTCCTCCTCGAGCGCCCTTTCAAATCCTCATTGCTCTTTGCGCGACGCCCCGGTTCCTACTTTTACTCGCGCAATGGCTTGTCCACCGATATCCTCCGGCATCCGCAGGCGCAAGCACGTCGAACGGGTATGACGCCCACTCCGTGGGCTCATCGTCGGCTTTGGCTGGAAGCGGGGCCCGCACTCGAGCTGTTGCCAAGATTGCTGAGGCAGCAGACGAGCTCATTGCACCGGTTGAAAACACCGAAAAGGTCGTTGCTGGGCAATACGTCGATACGGAGCTGTTTGTCGGGATTGCCAGGACATTCTGCTGGTGAGTGCCAATAAGAGCCCTCCCTGCGAGTCGAGCTCACCATAGTGGTGGCTGGGTGTATATCACATCGAGAGACCATCACGGTACGCTCATGCGTGGAGCCTTTCGGCTTGGCCGCTTTAGAGCTGATGATTTAGACCTGCACGACCTATTCATGATCCTCTACCTGATCCTCACGCTTCCCTGGATGCTGCTTTCTACATTTCATGCCACATCGACGAAAATAAGAAGGCGAAGGTGCGTCATTGATTCTGGCAATGCTCGGGCTGATCGGTGAGGCAACTCGCCCTGGGCGGTTTCCTCGCAACCATCCCACCCCTGATCTGGATGTACTACCGCCACTCGGTCCAGCGCATACCTGGTGCTTATACCCACTACTCCTTCTTCGAATGGTCTCTCGTATTCTGGGACGTGTCCTTTGATTCCATCGCTATGACCGAGCTGTCTCACTTGCGGGTGAGTAATCCCCGTAAAGACCCGCGTAGAGCTGACTCCAGATCGCCGTGCTCGACACAACTCGAACCAAAGAGGACGCCAAGTCGGCCAACTCAACAGGGTGGGTTCAACTTCACGGAAGGCCGGTAAATCTCGCTTAACATGCGGTCTATGCAGCCCTCTCGTCTCTCTTGCCCCTGCCAAGAAGGCCCCTGTCAAAGTGTACGACGAGAACGTTGATTGGACGTCAGAGGGTGTTGTTGATAGACGCCGAGCTGTCCTGGCCTGGGCGAGCGATGTCTACTTTGGTAAGCGTGTCACATGATGATCATGCTCATCGTCTGACGGCAGCGGTATGCTTTTGGACCGTGTTCACCTCGCTCGGGTTCCAGCTGTTCTACTGGTCCGTCTGGAAGCTCGCACTTGCGGGATCCGAGCTCGCTCTCTTGGCGAACCTGTCGGCGTTCACGTTATCATCCAAAGGGACTCGAGGATATGTCGGCTCCAAGGAGGGGCTGTTTACGAATCGCCTCATCATGATTGCGGCGGGCATGGGCGTGTACTTCATCCCATCGCCGGTGATCAGACTCGCAGGGATCATTGTCGGCACATGGACTGGATGGCTCGCTGTGTTTGGCAACACGATACGTACCAAAGGCAGCAGGGAAACGCTCGTAGAGGGCGAAAGTTGGTGCTTCGGGTGTTGACATGGCCCGTGTTGATGACAGCGTTGGGCGCCGGTATCGCAATTGTCATGTTGATCAAGTACCTGAACTACTCTACGAACCCCCTTTGGGCTACCACAGATGCGGGATCGGGTGGATGGAACTTGACTGCTCTAGCCCTCGCAGCGGCGAGCTTGTACGAGTACCGACACAGACCCGCAAGCTTGTTCCCCTCGCCGCCGACCTCGGTCGAGAAGGACAAGCCCGTTCCGCAAATGTCCTCATCTCGTCTGCAGCGCGTTCTCGTCATGCTTGGTTTCGGATCGCTCGTGCACATGCTGCAGACGTTCCTAATGGACGCGGGGACCATCATCGCATGGACGTGGACTGGCTTCCCGATCAAGGGGCCAACGCTGCATCCCTTCGCCGGCGTAGTCATCCTTGTATCGGCTCTGGCCGCCACCGCGGTGTCGTATCGGTCGCACACTCCGGTCAGCGCAGCCATATGGTCAATCCTCGGCGCTGGCGGTGCATTCGTACTGTACTCCTATCCCGACTGGGCGGGCTTCAACGGCGGACTCGTCTTCACCGCCTACCTCATCTCGATCCTCCCCCGCCTGCTCAGGGCCGCGTCGGCGTTGCCGCCGGGCAAGACATTCGGCAACGCCATGTTGGTGAATATCGTCCTTGATGTGGCGAGCGTCGTGACGGCGGCGTACGCTTTCGTCCCGATGGGGTGGGTCTTGCGGGAACGAACCGACTTGATTCTCGGCTTCTGTGTCGTCTGCATCGTCAGCGCCGACTTTGCCTCGCTCGGCCTTGAGCTTCCCGGAAAGGACAAGCTGTATCCACGTAGCATGAAGCGGATCACTTTGTACAAGAGCTTGAATCTGCTCGCGGCGGTGGTGGTGGGAATGCTTGGCGTCGCTAGCTCGTACTGGAAGGTTCCGACTACTCAGCCGGTACCTTACTACCCGAACCACCGCATCTTCTCCGGCGGCATCTTTACGGTGAGGTGAGAAGTCCTCGAACTGGTCTGATTCCAGGTCCACTTCGGCGTCGACGAACCGGGACGAGACAGTCAAGGCCGGATCATGGAGCTGGTTCGAGATATGCAGGTTGATGTCATCGGTCTACTAGAATCAGACCTGCACCGATTTGTGTATGGTAACCGAGACCTCACTCGAGTAATGGCCGAGGAGCTTGGCTACGTGAGTCATGGGGTTTCTTACCTCTCTCCCCATGGCTATCCCCCGTCTTCGGCGCCTTTCGACCAGATGAAGCTGATTTACAGTATGTCGATCTCGGCCCGGGACCGAACAAGCATACCTGGGGAGCCGCCTTGCTGTCGAAGTTCCCCATCCTCAACTCGACACACCACCTCCTTCCGTCACCGCACGGCGAGCTGGCTCCCGCTATACACGCCACGCTCGACATACACGGGGAGAGAGTCAACGTATGGGTCTCGCACAATGGCCAGGAGGAAGATGCGCTTGACCGGGAATTGCAGACGACCGAGATCGCCAAGCACCTCGCCGCGACGGAAGACGTCCCGACGGTCTTTCTGGGCTACCTCGTCACGCATCCTGGGGACAAGCGACCATGGCCGTACCAGATTCTGATGGAAGATGGGAAGATGCTCGACATTGAGATGTGAGTGGCACGTGGCCGGTCTACGCAGCGCTAATGACAGATCGGACAGGTGGCGATGGTGCGAGTACATTGCGTTCCGTGGCCTGTGGCGTATAGCCTTTGCCAGATTGACCGAGAGCGACATCAGCGATACCGAGCTGCAAGTCGGCAAGTTCATGCTGCCCAAGCCGGGCGAGAAGGTAGTGTATGAGAGCAACGAGGAGCTGTATTGGCACATAGGAGAGGACGACGTGAGTGACAGCTGATACCTTTGGGTGCTGCGACCAGTCACTGACGACAGATACCGGAGCCATGGCGGATGCCCAGGGCGTTCTGGGACGAAGGGCTTAGAGGGCATCATTACAGGGTGTGGAAGGGCCCACTTTACTACTTGCCGCCAGTGCGGAGCGGACTGCAGAAGTACGGCGCGGGCTGGACCACGGAGCTGTAGACTGATACATGCATGCATGCGCGCTACGCAGGCGTTATTCCCGTACACAGAGGAAGCCCTGCCACCCCGCCATCCAAGGGCAAGCACGAGCGGAAGCAGAGTGGCTTAACGCCGAATAAACAGCCACATCGGCTGTAAGCGTTTTGCATCGCTCTTCCTGGTTGTAACGCCGAGATTCTCCGGGCGGAGGAGGGCGAGTTTGCAGAGTGCCACACTGGGTTTGCCGCCGTGTCAGCGTGTGCCCAGGTGCTGGATCGGGCGGGCCACTGGTGCGCTGCGTTGCAGGCGTGCTCGCTACTGCATGGTTTGAGCTCAGCCCCATAGTGACCTTTCTCCTTATCGTTCGACAACTCATCATCGCTCGCCATGGTCAATCTTTCGCAACAAAAGAGGCTCGCTGCCAGCGTCGCCGGCGTCGGACAGAGGAAGAGTGAGTAGACGACCAAGTGGGGAAAAAAATCGAGCTTCTACGACCAAAATTGGAGGAGATGGCGAGATCGAGGGGTTTTGCGTGGAACGAAGCGGTCGACGACGTGCTGGAGGCATAGAGGGGTGGCTGGGCGGTACAGAGGGGTGGAAGGG
>JAHXHD010000296.1:0-46449 GCA_019857685.1 Papiliotrema terrestris | reverse complement strand
GCGGATACGGGTGCGGGCGCGGGTGCGAGGGCGCATGCGAGGCCGCGCCCGCCCTCGCACACGGGAGAACCCGACACGACCGAGCGCAGTCGCTCGCGCACCCGCTGCCCTTACCCTATCCCGCTCCGTCCCACACAGGCCCAATGCAGACGCCCACGCCGTTCCCTACGCCCGCTCTGGCGACTTTGTTGACTGCTGCCTCAATGCCCGGTGCGCGTGCGGGGAAGCCTCAGCTGCACCATGGCCCTCGCCCTCAGCCAATGCCCTGCGAAGCGAGAACAGGCCGTACACCGCCTGACGTCGTATCCAACACGAGACCAGTCCGGCCGCTACCTCGTCTGCACCCGACTGACTCGCACGCCTGGCCGTACGCCAACCGAACCGCAGCCATGTCTGCACCGGCACACTCGAACGCGGTATCGTCCGGGTACAAGCATCAGCCGCAGGGTCATGCGCGGGTTGCGGTCCCCTCGGATGCAGCGGGCTACCACGATCCACCGCGACAACAACGAGACCTCGCACCATCAATGGCGGCCGTGTTCCGGGCTCACATGGCGCAGGACGCCATTGCCAGTGCGCCATATTCGGTCCAACCCGTTCACGGGCGGATACGGATGCCGATGCAGACGCCGATGCCGGGGCCGCATCCTTCAAGGAAGAAATCGGCTGAACGCCAGCTTGACCCGCGAGGCGAGGGCGCATCGATGGGGAGTGGACAGACAGCTGGTGGGCGCGGGACCCCTTCCAGAGCCAATGGCTTCATGGGCAGAGGACACCCTGGCTGTGTCGGTGTCGGTCATGCTAGCGGCAATGGGGGCAATGGGTGGACATTGCCGGGTATACAGAGCTTGCTGCGCGGTAAAGCTTCGACCGGCGACCCTGCGAGTACGGGTGCGGTCACGGGTGCGGATACGGGTGCGGGCGCGGGTGCGAGGGCGCATGCGAGGCCGGGCGGAGGTGTAGCGGGCCAAGCGCTAGAGGAGCCCATCTACCTGTCGAGGAAACGCAAACGCGCGAGGGAGCCGTAAGCACCAGGCTTCGACTTCGACTTCGAGTTCGACTTCGACGTCTGCGACGGAAGCTGGACGTGGTGCACTTCGGGGAAGGGGCTCGTTCGTGCAATGTGGAGGGCGATGGGGTGTATACTTGGTAGATTAGTACCCTCACGGGTGCACGGATTGACGATCATGCGTGATAACGTACTCGACGAATGCAACGACCTGACCGACGCACAGACACAGACATGGAGGCGACCAGCTGACCGGGCTGTGAACCTGCAACTGGAGAGACGTTGCTCGCACAATCTGGACGTCGATCAGCACTGGATACATTGGTATCGAACCCGATTCTCCGGGTGATCAGACATTCACATCTATGTTAACCACGAGCAACCAACCACTGCGGAACTCCGATCCGACGTGTATGCGACTTCGAGCTCTCTCTCTTCTTTTCCTTCGTCTATAATAATGATACAATATCAACACTTCTCTCACTCTATCTTCCCCCAACCTCCTACTGCGCCTTCGACGACCCGGCATGCTCGGGGGGCGTGAGCCCGAAACGCGCATAGAGCGGGTCATTGGGGTCCGTGTCCGGGTGAAGCTGTACCTTGCCCGAGAACAGCTCCGCCGTCGAGCGGGACGGGTCCTCCGCGGCGGGGTTGGCGAGTCCGGCGGGGTTGGTCGCGTTGACCCAATGCGCTCCGGCGCCGACCGTTCCAGCAATCACCGTGGGGATCATGGTCAGCAGCGACGGGAGCTGGATGCCCGCCTCGTGGAGCTTGGCCGAGCGCGACTTGGCGACGATGCTCGAGGCGCGCAGGCGGCCTCCGCGGATGTTCGCATACGTGGCGAGGTTGTCCTTGACCTTGGACAGGGCCGGGTTGTACTCGTACTTGTCCTCCTCGACCTCTTCGTCCTCCTCGGCGACCGTGGGGAGCTTGGCCGGGTCGGCGTAGACCTTGATCTTGATGAGGAAGCGGTAGAACGGCTCGGTGGGCAGCAGGCGGACCAGCGCGCCAAGCGGGATCGAGATGAACCCAACGATGATGGAGATGCCCCAGTCGCGCGGGCGCAACGAGGTCACCTGGAAAGCGGCACCGCCGACTTGGACAATGAGCACCTGCCCACCGACCATGATGGCGAAGATGACCATGAAGTAGTAGTTCCGGAAGAAGCCCTCGAGGACGTTGAACTTGCGGTCGAGACGTCGGCAGTTAAGCTGGTTGAAGATCTGGCAGAAGACGAAACAGTTGAACACGAGCGTCTTGAGGTCCGCGTCGTTTCCGACCGAGTGCGGCAGGCCGAGGATCTGCAGACCGAGGAAGTGGAGGATGAGACACACGCCGATCTGGTACGCTGCCTGGACGAGGATCATTTTGAGCATCTCGGGCGTGATGAGCGGCGCCGTCTTTCGGTCGGGCTTTCGGTTGAGCAGGGCCGGCGTGGCGGGGTCCGTGGCAAGCGCGAGGGCGGCAAACGTGTCCATGATGAGGTTAACCCAGAGCAGCTGCACCGCAGAGAGCACAGACTCCTCCTCGGCGGACGCAACGGCCGAGACGAACGTGATAATGACGGCGGTGATGTTGACCGAAATCTGGAACTGGAGGAACTTCTTGACGGCGTCGTTGACACATCGACCCCACATGATGGCAAGGACAATGTTGGAGAACGCGTCGTCCATCAGGATGATGTCGGACGCTTCCTTGGCAACTTCGGTACCGGCAATACCCATGGCGAAACCGACGTTGGCGAGCTTGAGCGCGGGTCCGTCGTTCGTTCCGTCTCCTGTCACACCGACGACCTCGCCCATCGATTTGAGCGTCTTGACCAGGAGCTTCTTGTCTTCCGGCGACGATCGCGCAAGGATCTGCAGGCGAGGCACGATCGACAGCCGCTCCGCATCGCTGAGCTGTACGTCAGTGGCCGCCTCGGTATCACCACGACAAGCAGCTCACCTTCCTGAAGACCGGTCCCTCCATGATGATACCGCCCGGCATGTACATGCCACACTGATACGCGATCGACCGAGCCGTGAGGACATTGTCACCCGTGCACATCTTGACAGCGACACCGGCGCCCTGGCACTTCTCGACCGCCTCGCGCACTCCCGGTCGGAGCGGGTCCTCGATACCCGTCACCGCGATGAGCGTCATGTCCTGCGCGATGAGGTTGTACGGCACCTCATCAACGGGGCTGTCCTCGGCACCTCGTGGCGGCCACACCTCGAAATCACGGTAAGCGAGCGCGAGCGTCCGGAGTGACTGGTTTGCGTAGAAGATGATCGTCTTCTGGATGTTCTGCGAGGTGTACTCGTCGAAGTCGGCCGTCTCGATCGGGTCATCTCGTCCTCCGCCGACCGAGCCGCCGTTCTGCGAGACGACGACGTGCTTGCGGCAGTTACCAGTGACGATCTCGGATGCGCCCTTGATGTACAGACGGTGCTTCTTCTCGTTGATCTTGACAACGACACCCATGGCCTTGAGCTCGGACGAGAAAGGGATCATCTGCACGATCTTGGCCGTCTCTCGCGTGTGCTTGTAGTCGGCCCAGCCCTGTTCCTTGGCGAATCGAAGCAGCGCCGTCTCCGTCTTGGATCCGACAAACTCGACATTGCCATCGGCGTCCTTGTCCTCGAAGGCGGTCGAGTTGATGCAGATCGCCTCGTTCAAAAGGTGCTGCAGCGCAGGCGGAGCGACCTCGTTCATGCTGTCCTGGTCGAAGCTGAAGTCGTCGCCGCGCTCCTTGAGACCTTCGACCTCATTGGCGTTGCTTCGGGCCGCGTTCACAGCGAGATGTCGCACGAACTTGCCGCGCACACCGAGTGAGCCGGCAACGACCGTCATGACGTTTTGCGTGAGCGTACCGGTCTTGTCCGTGCAGACAACCGTGGCGTTGGCCATGGTCTCGCAGGAACCAAGCACTCGGACCAGCAGGTTCTGCTTCGTCATTCGCTTGGTAGCGAAGGCGAGTGCGAGCGTGACGGCGAGAGGAAGACCTTCGGGGACAGCGACGACGATGACGGTGATCGAGATGATCAGGATCTGGATGAAGTTCTGCGCCTTGTCGTTGGGCGTTCTGCCCGTCAGCACGATTCTGACGACTGCCTCGTGTCCGACTTACTGGTTCGGCTCGTCAAGCTGCGTGAAGAACCGGATCATGAGACAGATGAAGAGCAAGAGACCCGAAAGCGAACCGGCCTTGGCGATGAGCTCGGCAAGCTTGTTCAGCTTGAGCTGGAGCGGGGTATGTTCAGCGTCGCCTCGCATCGCTGTGGGGTCAGCTCCACTGTAGCCAAGACATCGTCGCATTACTCACAGAGCAAGATTCGCCCGTTGAACGAGTTCTTTCCGACCGAGATGACGACGTACTCGCCCACACCCTCGAGGACCTTTGCACCGGAAATCATGAAACAGTCGCGCTTGGCATGCTTGCCCGGCTCGAGCGTCTCGCGTTCCTCCATGCACTCCTGGTACGTGAACTTTTTGATCGCATCGCTCTCGCCCGTCGCGCCCGACTCGTCGCATCGGACATTGTGTCCGCGGAGGAAGACACCGTCGACGGGGAGGATCTCTCCGGGCTCGAGCAGACAGACATCGCCGACGACGACGTCCTTGACGTTGATGACCATTTCGGAGCCGCCGCGGATACACTTGACCGTCCGGTCCTCGCGCTTCTCGTTCAGCTTCTTGAACTGCCGTTCCTTCTGCCAGTCGTTGATGGATCCGACGAGGATAACGATGGAGATGGCGACGCAGATGGCGACACCCTCGACCCAGTCGACCTTGGGCGCGACACAACCGGTGGGCGGGAGACATTGCTCGTCGTCGAAGATGATGTGGTCCGGGGCACCGAGATCCTGGTAGAGACCCAGCGCGAGCGAGATGATGGCGACGATGGTAAGCAGGATCTGATGTCAGCGACAATACATTCGACAAACCGCCGAGGCACTCACCAAGACCTTGTCCTTGAATGCGAGCCACATGAGGTACAGCAGACTCTTGCTAGGTCGGATGGGCAGATCGTTGGGGCCGTACACTCGTCGCCTCTCGTCCATGCTCGCCTGCCACTGCGCGCCATTCCTGCGCTCGACATCGTTCGAGCTCCTCGGTGCGCCAGTCTCGGTCGCCTGCGCCTCGTTCGTGCCGGTCAAGAGCCCCTTGGTTTTGTCAACACCGAGACCCTCGAGCAAGCCGTCAATACCGCCGATCTTGATCAAATCATCGAGCGACTTGGGGTCCACGAGCATGGCGAGCCGACTCGGCTTCTCCTTGAACGGCGTGGGGTCGGTCGTGTCCTTATCGGGATCCAGATGGGCCATCTCCTCGAGCTTCTTCTTCTCCTGCTTGCCGCCCTCGGCCTCGGTTTCCTTGTCAGGCTGGTCCTTCCTCCACGGGATCCAGGATCTGCGGGTGGTCGACCTCGAAAGGTCGTCCTTGCCGTTTCCGCCGCCGACCGCAGCGGTCGTTTCGGAGCCGATCTCGGAAGCCCACGTACCGATGGACGAAACGCGTCCGTGGCGCATGTGGCCGTCGTTCTCCTTGACCACCTGGAGCGTGTCCATCCCGTCGCCGACGGTTGGGTGGTTATCCCGCAACGCCAGCGACGACTTGTGTATGGGCGAGCTCGGCGTGGGGAGGTCGTCAAAGTGGACCGAGGACGAGGCGGTGGTGAGGGTCGGCGAGGGCGGTGTGAGGGCCGAGTACGAGGGAGACGAAGGCGACGAGCCCGGGTGGAGGTGTTGAGACGGCGAGAGGTGCGATGTATCTATCGGCGCGGAACCCCGTCGGGGTGGTGTGATTGGGTCGCTGGAGCTGTTACCGTCGCCGATGGGGACCTCGAGACGAGGAGGAACCGGGCGGGCGGACGTCGGCGCGGGTGTGTCATCCTGCGTGGTGATGATCACGGGCGGGGTGGTCGATGGCTGATCAGCCGTCGGTGGTGCCATGCTGGCCAGGGGTCGCGAGTGCGGTCGCGGTCGCGTCGACCTAGGCGGGGGCGGTGGGATTTAGAGGATGGTCAAGCGGTGGCAAGAGAAAACAAGGGTCGGTGGACGGTCGGTGGGGTTGAGCAACGACGAAGACTGTGGCGTGTGCCTCTATACGCGCGTGTGCCGGGTTCTGTTCGCCGCTGGTCGAGAGACGGACAATGACGATCGAGACACGACCCAAAGGCGGTGCTGTCTGAAAGGAGCGATGCTGGAGAGCTCGCTACCTGGCTGGGGACACACGGACGAGGGTGGGCGCGATGTGCGCGATGATGGCTTTGTGTTATATAAAGTGTTTTGGGCATGTGGGTAAATCGCTCAAACGAGGCCAAGTGCTTTGGCTTGGCATTCACCCTCGAATCAGCCGGAATCAATCGAGTTTGGGTGATAAAATTACCAGATACGGAGATTCCCACTATGTGCACGCTGCACCGCTTTGTGGATCCCCGGGCAGGGATGAGCTCATTACCCCCCAATCGGGGAACAATGGGACATGATATTCTGGGCCAGACGGACAAGGTAACCAGACATGCACCATGACGTGAAGAGACGAGACGGGACGAGTAGAGTCTTGAACACGCCGGACCTGGGATGCAGTCACGGATGACATAGTTCGCTCCGCCGAATGGACCACCGACTGCACGCGGAAAAGCACACCGAAACATACATGTCTCTGACCACAGCACAGTCTCGTTTCACACACGCGCCAATCCGTCGCGTGACAACGGCAACAGATGCAGTTGTTTGAGCTGCACACAGCCTGAGCGCGCTCCCAACGACTCCTCTTGTCTGTTGTACACCGCCGACTTTGAGCAAGGCGCGTCATAGCGCCCAGACTGCACGTGCTTCCACCAGCGGCGATACAACATCCCGTCCATCTCAGCCTTCCAAGCCCGTCCAAGAAGCCGCGAGGCAACGCCACTGTCACAGCGCGCGGCCGCCGTGTTGAGAACAGCGCAGGCGGGAGGACCCGTTAACTTAGCCCGGCCAGACCGGCATGCCTGTCATTGCGCCGATTGTCACGGCGACGGGCGTACCTGTGGAGAAGAGCCGAAAGCGCCGCCATGACCCATCGCCAGTCGTGCCAATGTGCCAAGCCACGGAACCTGCGGGGCCGGGAGTGGCCGCAGTCCAGCAATTTGGCCGGACGCTCGATCGTTTCCTGTAACAGGCGGAAACAAATCTGATCAGTCCCGGACCAAGAGGCGGTGCATCTGCGAGACTGTGGCGATCGTGGATGGGCGAGTGGCAAGGTTGACCGAGCCGACGGTCGAATGCTGACGACCACCAGAGCCCGGCTTTCCCGCAGACGGACCCCCAGTCCCATGGCACGCAAAGGCAAGAACAGGGAGTACATGTCAGCCTTGGATGGAGATTCAGTGAAGGAGGCGAAGATCAATCGCGTTTCAGCACCGGCAGACCGGAGGACAGTGTCTCCAACGTGGGGAGGTAGCGACGGGCGCCTTTTCACGGTCGACTCCTTCATGCGTATCAAACACACCCATAGCTCAACGTCTGAGAAGCGCACTTCGTCTGTTTCAAGTGAGTGAGTCCGCTGCGATGAGCTGACCCGGTCGAACTCGTCCCACCATCTATCATCTCATTCATTCGGATGTACGCCGAGGACACACTATTCTGGTCCTTAGACACTGAGCCTCACGGAGTCACAGTCACACAGCTCTGCGGCCGATCATGGCTGGTAGTGGCAACCTCTCGCGCGTCGAGTGAGAGGTCCGGCGGCCACCTGCTGCACCCAGGTTGCCACTCGTACGTCTTTTGCAGGGTGAAGGAGCGCCCGAGACCACTTCGTGACCGTCGTACGTGCGCTGTCCTCCTCACCGGCGACGCAAGCATGTCGGCAGACAACCGAGAACGAGAAGATGTGCGCGAGTCCTCCCCCACACCCACACCGCATTCGACGCTTTCTGAGCCTGATCTCGATCGCCGGTGTAAGACACGTTGCAGTTATCGCGTAGACCTCCGCAAGCGACGCACATCCCGCTTTGGTCGTGAGAATATGGTGGTACATCAAGCTCATGCACCTGCTACCGCTACCAACCAGTCAACCCATCGTCATGCTGCTCCACGGTTCCCAAACTAAGGCTCGTCCTGGACGACGGTCGTTCGCTCGGAGATGCTGCGGGTTAGCGTCTTGCCCACAACAGACACACCGGCCACTCCTCCAATCCCTTCCCGTCCCGTCGCTTCGTCTCTCCGCGGCACCTGCTCGCCGCTGCTCCACCCGCCAAATCGCGTGCAAAGACCGCTCCACTCACTAGATACCGTCCAAGAACTTTCGGATATCCTTGTTCTTGACCCTGCACTTGTCGGTGATGGAGGCGGCGGATTGCGAGACCTTCTCGATGTCGTTGCCGGACAGGATGATCTCGTCCTTGACGTCGGACATGGCGACCGTCGTGCCCTCGAGCATCGGGCAGTCCCGCACAAACTTCTCTCCCAGGAAGTTTCGGATCTGGAGCGACGAGCCGTTGTCGCCGACGATGGCGTTGATGGGGAAATGGGCGTAGACGAGTCGCATCTTGTAGACGAAGCCCTGCACGTCAGTCCGAACCCGGGCGCGAGCGAGCGAGCGCGACGGCGCGAGTGTGTTTGGGCGTGGAGAAGGGACACGAGACGGCACCCGCGCGTTGCCCGCTGGGAGGAAGGTGGGAGAGAAAATGTGCAATCCCGATCGCAGCCGCAACGCACCTTGGTCACACCGATGATCATGTTCTCGACGAGCGACTTGACGGTTCGGAGACAGGCGACGTGCTTTCGGGCACCGTGGAAGACGGTGAAGTGGACCTGGTTGCCCTTGGCCCGCTTGATCTGGGGGTTAGTCTGATCTCTACACACGTCGATATCGTGTCCCTTGGGTCGTCCACGCATCGCTCTCTCTGCGGCCAGTCCGCCCGCCGCATCTCCCGCCGATGAACGAACTGCGCGCATCCACCACATCCACTCCCCGGCCAGGACCCTGCGCCGAAAACCGCCTTGACCCAGCACCAGATGCAAAACTCCACTCACGACCTGGATGTCCATCTGGATGTGACCAGTGTTCTTGGTCAGGCTCCCTCGCGGTCCCTCGACGGTGATCGTCCTCGCCTTGACGTTGACGGTGACGTTGGACGGGATGTCCAGGGTCTCGACAGAGGTGATGTCTTTCATTTTTGTCCTGTTGTGCAAAGGTCGTGTAACGAGCGGGCGAGCGGTGTCAAACACGCGAGCAGGGCGATTCGATTCCGCAGTACGGTGAGCGAGAGCAGACGGCGGAGGAGGACGAGGAGGAGGCAGATAGGTATGTCAAAGTTTGTAGAGGAGTGTGTCGGTCGCAAAGGTTTCGTTTCGACAAGGGGCGAAAAACAGCGTGTGAAATCGATAGAAGGGAAGAACCTATGTCAGCGTGATGCCCACAGCAGCGGCAGCAGGTCGACTAACGAGTTTTGATGTGTTGAAGGATGAGGAGCTGGAGTGTTTGGGATCGAGGACGATGATCACTGGCCACGCACCACCGTAGAGCCCGCACGGAGAGTGAGCGAGCGAGCAGGCCAACGATCCACCGACCCCGCCAGAGCCAGAGCCAGGGCGACCCAGCCAGCCAGCCAGGGAGGGAGCGAGCGAGCGAGCACCCAGCAGCCCAGCCCAGGCGGCCACTGCCCCCGGCTGCACGCGGGTCCTGACTCGCACAGTGAAAACGGGTGGGAGCAAAAACCGCCACACTCGACTGGGCAACGGATAAGCCCGATAGTCCTTGTCGGCTTTAAGCCACAGCTCGGTGGCGAGGGACAATGTTAACACCGATGCATGCGGACCAGTCGTGGCGGGATGCATGTGCGTCCACCCTCTGGCCGTTCCGTCATTTGCATGTCCTAGCCCGCCCGGTATGGGTCATGATCCCCGTCCTGGTGCCTCTTCCACACCCATGCATATAGGACGGAGGCACAACCATCGCCTGTACCTCAATGCGCCAGCCCTACGATCATCACACAGCCTCATGCATTGTTCAAGTACTGCTTGGCATATAACAATCATAGGTCGGGCGCGATGCGGAATCGCTGAGAAGTATAGAGCTCGGTGACGACGTAAAAGTAGGCTACGGAGGCAAAGGTCCTTCCAGACTTGTTGGCGGGGCGCGTGTATCACGGCGCCTACCAGTTCTTCAGGTTCCACAGAGCCTTCTGCTTCCAGTTCATGGCCTTGTACGCGACGTCGTCGTCCTCTTCCTCCTCGTTGTCGATGTCGTGGAACTCGCGCGCGCCGGACGTGAGGTCCATCTCTTCGATGCGGACGTACGACGTCCTTCGCAGCACTGCTGTCAGCGCCGACCGGCAGCAATGATTTGTGTGGAGACTCACGCTTGTACCCGAGGTAGCCGAAGACGTAGACGGGGATGCCGATGTACGAGGTGATAAAGTTCTTGTAGTCGAAGGGCATGAACGCGTCGAAGCCCTTGAAGAAGGAGATCAGGCAGGTGAAGACGAGGGAGAAGTAGGTCAGGTAGGGCTGGAAAGGCTGCGGGTGAGCGGGGCCAGGCGCTCAGAAGGACCAGGGCGACTGACCGCCTTGAACGGGAGGGTGTCCCGCGGGATCCCCTGCGCCTTCATCCCCCGCATGAACGCCACATGGCTGGCCAGGATGGAGATCTGCCGTCAGCACCAGCTTCTCTCTCGGCTGTGCGCCGTCCAGCTCACCCAGGTGAGCGATCCAAAGATCGTGACCGAGGAGACAAAGTAGTCGAAGATCTTGAGCGCGTCGTTGCTAGCGACGAGGTACGCGAGACCCATGAAGCAGCCCGTGAACATGAACGCCACCCTGCCGTCAGCCTCGTCCCTCGGATACATCAGAAGCGGAAGACTCACCATGGCACACCGCGTTTGGTGCACTTGGTGAAGATCCTCGGCGCGTTTCCGTCCTTGGCCATACCGTACAGGGTCCTCGTCGCGATGTACTGGTCCGAGTTGGCCGCGGAGAGCGTGAACAGGAGGAGACTGCCGTTAGCGATGGTGCAGCTCCAGCTACACGTGACTGGCATCTCACCAGGCGTTGATGATGGACGGCAGAACGCGGATCCCCGCCGACTGGATCGCCACGACGAAGGGGGACGCAGATGCTCCTCCGGCTGTGCCCTGTGCAGCGGCTTGCGCGAGCAGCGGCCTGCGGTCAGCGTCGGTGACGGCATGACACGCCCAGCCCCGCCTGGACTCACGACTCGGAATCGACGATCATACCGACGATGAGCACGCCGATGATGTAGAAGAAGACGATTCGGTAAAAGGTCTTTCGGATCGCGGACGGGACGGTCTTCCGCGGGTTCTACCGTGAGCCATGGACGAGCCAATGAACCGAATCACAAAGCGGAGAACTCACCTTGGCCTCGCCGACGGTGACTCCGACGAGCTCAGTGCCCATGTATCTGCATGTAAGTCGACCCCTCCAGAACCGGGACCGCCGCAGCGGCACTCACGCAAAGAGAGCGAGGACGAGAGCGTTCACGAAACCCAGGAACTTTCCCAGGTCGCCAGGCACCTTCCAAGCCTTGAACGCCTTGCCGTCTTTCCAGTACCGGAACCCGAGTCGCTCCTGTCCCGGCACGCCGCCGAGGTCGATGATCAGACCGAGGAGGATGAGTCCGGTGAGGGTGATGATCTTGATGAAGCTGAGCCAGAACTCGATCTGCCCGTCAGCCTCTGCTCATTGCCCACCCGGAGCGAGGACGAGCACGACTGACCTCGCCGAACCACTTGATTCCGAGGCAGTTGACCGCGATGACCTAAGCGTGAGCCCTAGCACGACCAGCAAGGACAGTTTGGGCCGGACGCACAAACGCTACGAAGATGGTCACGAAGACGGCGCCGTTGATGTCCCTGTTCCAGTACCGGATGACCAGACTGCCCGCGACGATCTGGTTCGGGCTGATGATGAGGTACTGCCATCAGCTCCCCGACCGAGTTTCGGGTCTGTCATCCGTCGACGTCCGCACCTTGCAGAGGTAGACGAGAGCAGTAGCGAAGCCGAAAGCGGGGTCGACGCATCGGGTCGCGTGGCCCGCGAAACCCTTCTTGGACGGGTACCGGGTCGACATCTCCCCGAGGGCAAGCATGACGCCGAAGCCTGCCGTCAGGGCGAAGCAACTCGTGCGGGGAGCGTCTCGACTCACAGCAAACGCCCATGGCAATGTACGAGATGAACAGACTACCGGGTCCACTGCGCGCGAGGGATCGTCCCGAAGCAATGACCAGACCGGTACCTGCTGTCAGCGACCGCTCCCCCACGAACACGCGCGCAACGCACCGATGGCACCGCCGATGGCGATCATGGAGATCTGCCTGGGCTTCAGAGCCCGGTGCGTCTCCTCCTCTCTGGGCTGCACGCCCTCCCCGCCCGAGACCGTCACGTCGTCCGGGTAGCCATTACGGTACGTGTCGTTCTTCTCGTTCTTGCCAAAGTTGTCGGGCGACGACTGCTGCACGACCTGGACGTCGTTGTCCTCTGTGTAGCGGGACATGGTGGTCCGACTGTTGACTGTGTTGCCGGTGGTGCTACTGAGTCGGTGGTGGGTGAAGCGGTGTTGGGTGTGTGGACGTGAGAGGTCTGCTCAGCTCGTCCGACGGTGTGGGGATGCGGCGATAGCGTGTGCGAGCAGGCCGAGGGGTCCGGGTGATATATCGTTCTTCGGGGCGACTAGTCCGCTTGAGGAAAGGAAGCACGATAACATGACCCCACCGCATGCTACATCAAAGGCAAGGCCCCTGCCCAGGCGGCGTGCTTATCGCCCCCCCGCTCCTCGTCTGCGCGTCATCACCGTTCCACCCAGCCCAGCCGTGGATGAGAATCTTCTCGCTCCATATGATGGTCATCCCCTTTCCCGTGTGCGCCCAGGTGAGAAGCTTGGCATGCAGCCGTCGATAGAATGCCCAGAGCACCACCGGTCAGTGAGGTCATGCGGATTCGTGAGTGGGATCCACGCCCCCGACGGCAGCTTATTGCTTGATTCGGTTTAGCCTGGCGGCTGCGTACGTCCCACCTCTGTGGCCCGCACGGGCGCCAAGACTTTATGCACGGTGCGCGATTTGCGATTTGGGACCGGTCAGGGTTATCAAAGGGCCGAACACGGCAGCAGCGATCTGGCAGATCTGCATGGGGATCCATCCAACAACGCGACACCGAGCATGCATGGTCCGGCCGGGCGGAATGTGGCTGCTGCTTGGCGCGGCGTTCACCGAAGCGAGCGAAGAGCCAACCGAGGTCTTGCAATTGTCCACATGGACGCATCGCCGCGGTCATCGTACAAAAGTCTTGCTCACACAGCACGTCCCTGCATAATAAACATCTGGGCGTTTGGACGTGCCAAGACGTCGGTTCCGCAACTGAAGTGTGGATGCTGATTCAGCATGTGCCCCCGCCCCCGGGCTGAGCGAATTCCGCGTTGACGATGGTCTCGGCCTCGACTGTGTTCGCCAAAGAGGCGCAAGAGAAGTATCAGACACTGCACCCCGGGAATGACACTGTCAATCGGCCGCTTACCTGTCATTGCCGACGGTGCCCGACGCCTTTGCTCCGTTGTCCAAGCCCTCCCGAGACCGCCAAAAGCGGACGACTTCCGCCGCCTTGACGTGCGCTTCGTCCGCGTGGTTCACAAGCCTGAAGTAGCCCTGAAATCTGTTCCCGCCTGCCGACGACTTATGTGCTGACCTCTGCGTCTCCGCGCCGGGCAAATTAACCGACTCTGGACCCCCTCGATGGGTCTCGAGAGGTACTGACAAGGCAGACCATAACGGTGTCACCGTCGATGTTACTGCGCCCCCGAGGGAACCTCATGCTCGCGACAATGTAGCCAAGTCGTGTGTCCAGGACCAAGCTGCCGACGCTCGAGTCAGCGCAGGTGATTCGAGTTACCTGGGGCCCCGTATGGAGGTGGCCGAGCAGGGTAACAGAACGTGGAGCAGTGTATCGCTCAAGTGGTCCATGATGCAGTGGACACACAAGGCATGAAACGTGTCTATTTTGCGCTATGATAGGCAGGCCACGATGGACCACGTGTAAGTGGAGCGCGTTTCTAACAGGAAAGAGGACAAAGATTGCTGCATGCAGGGCTGTCTCAAAAATGACCCGACTGGCATGAGCTTGGATACCAAGCACATCGTTGAGAGGACTCACAATGCTCCTCGGCTCGTACGCCTCTTCGATGTACTTCCTCTCCTCCCGAGTCAGCTCCACATCCAGCGCAGCTGTCATCAGCGAAGTCTGACCACCATCGGTCAACGCACCAATCAGCTCCTTGAGGTTGTCCAGCTTGGTCGTGCCAACGATAGGCGCAGTGATGTCCTCGTTGCCCAGGCTCCACGCGAGCGCGACCTGCGCCATCGTCAGGCCCCGCTTGTTGGCGATCTCCTCGACCCGCTCATTGATCGTCTGCCGGGATTTGTCCGGCAGATGGATGCCGCGGGCCTTGTAGTTCGCGTCGGTCTTCACGCGGAGGGTCTCTTCGGCTTTCCACGGTCGGGCGAGGAAGCCTCGGCACAGCGGGGACCAGGGGATGGCGCCGGCGCCGAAGAGCTGTCGTAAGCGGCGTGCGGGGCACACTGAGGGGCGACGGGTCGGCCTGGTGGGATCGATGTGCACGAGCTGCCGACCGAGCGGGATGGAGGGAGGTAGAGGAAGGCGGGCACCCACCTTGAGCGTCGGGAACATCTCGCGCTCTTCCTCCCGGTATGCAGCATTATGGAAGTTCTGCATGGAGATGAACGGCGTGAGCTTGTTGTTGATCGCGTAGTCTGCGTATCAGACCCCCGTCACATCCACGGCCTCGGTACTCACTCTGCATCGCGTGGAACTAGCCCATCAGCGTCAGCTTGAACGAATCGGACGTGCGTACCTGATACGCCCAGCAGCTTCCGTCAGCTCAGAAATCCAAAGATGCGGTGGACTCACCTGGACATGCCGATGTACCTGACCCAGCCCTTCTGCACCACGTCATGCAGCGCTTGCATCTGGCGTCAGTGGCCGTCGCATGCTTTGCAACTCGGCAAGAAGCGTACAGTCTCCTCGATCGGGGTATCGTAGTCGAATCTAGCCGTCAGCCTCATGGCCGCTCGGATGTCCGCGACCCGTGCGAGACTCACCGATGACACTGCAAGACGTCGATGTAGTCGAGCTGCAGTCGCTTCAAGCTAGCCTGGACGCTATCGAAGATATGCTGCCCATCAGCCGCCTCCTCGACTTTCGTCCTCTTTACCCGCATCATGGCACGCACCTTCCTGCTCAGGCCCTGCTCATTGACGTACCCCCTCTCGAGCTTCAGCGCGTCCGGCCGGCCCTGGGCGGCGTCTCCCACGGGGTTGAACACCTTGGTGAGGATCACGACGCTCTCGCGCGGCGCGCCGATCTCTTTGAGCGCGTTACCGAGCACGACCTCGCTCTTGCCCGCCGAGTAGACGTTGGCCGTGCTGCCGTGAGCGATCACACGCAAGGGCGCCCACATCGCCGACCCACTCAAAGGTGTTGATGCCGTTCTCGTAGGCGTATCGAATGTGCTCGATGCTTTCTTTCTCGTCCAGCACCCATCCTTGCCAGCTGCGGTGAGCAATTCGCCCGACTTCTTCGGCGGGCACAAGAGTTGTGGGGTGGACGAGAACTCACCTGGGGTCGCCATAAGCTTCACGTCCGTCAGCGCGGCAATGGGAACCCAAAGGATAGCTTACACATGCACCCGCTGCTCGTCAGCAGGCTGAAGAAGGACGAGCGCGCGACTTACAGGATGATCTTGGACACCTTCAGGCCAGACTTCCCGAGCCGGACTGATCGGTGAGCTCGTCGTCGGGGGCCATCTGCCCCGGATACTTACCGTATGGGATTTTGGTGACTTTTTGCTCGCTCATGACTGAATCCGTGTTCGGGCTGTTGCTTCTGGAAACACAACACTCTGCAGCGGGCCCTCTGCTCTTTTGAGCAGGATGAGTGCAGCCTTGCTCCTGTGCTGTTTCGCGCTGCGAGATGACGTGACGGCCTCCACCCCACCTCCACCTTCGGACATAACCGATCACGGGTGGAGGAGTGTGGAATGGAATGGCTGGGGGCCTCTACTGCTCAGGATGCATGAAATAGCACGACCAGTGTCCTGCTGCTGTCTCGTACTGCGCATGCGGAGGACACGCAGCGTTCTGCACTGACGGTCCCTATAGCAATCGGTCCACGATGTACTGGACCAGCCTATGCCTCGACTGCGTCTCCTCTTTCTGACCTGACCCGTTCTCCTGGCCGCACTGGATGATCTCGATCTCGGCCTTGCGATTCAGGTGCAACATCTCGCACAGCTCTCGCCTAGACATTAGCTGGTAGACGAGGACCATTCGCTCCAGCTTACTGCCACATGGAGGGAAGTTCCGGGCGGTTACGGAGCATCGCCAGCGCCTAGCGTGAGCTGTGACCTCACAATGGACATGGGGGAAGCTCACCTTGCCAGCGTCCCGCTCGGACAGAGGCAGTAGGTGCTCATAGTTTAGTCCACACCTGTCACAGGCTCAGCATGTGACATGACTCAGGAGAACATCAGCCGATGAGAAGAACCCACACGTCGAGCTCGCTGATCTTCACGCCCATCCAGTGCAAGCGATCTCCGAGGGCAAGACCTGCGTGGTCGTGCGAATACTTGGACGCTTTGGACCCGAAAGTGTAAGTTGAGAGAATTTCGAGGCCGTCGGGGTCGCCATCGACGAGCGTGTGGATCCTGGCACCGATCGTGAGACCTGGTCCTGGCCAACAACGTCGCGCAGCTTACTCGGGGCAAGCTTTAGCAAGCATGGCGACCAGCTGGATTGTAGACAGGTCTGGGTATCCCTTGCCCTACCGGTCAGCTTTGCACATACGAATGCAGGTCAGCTCACCGTGATGAGAACACCTGGGCCGACTTCTTCCTGGTCGAGCAACTTTGCCGAACAAAGGGTATTGAAGACGGCCTCTCATCAGGTGAACGACCTGCAAGCCTCTGGCGGCCCACCTCTTTCTCGACAAGCAGGATCCAATCGACGTCCCCGTGGTCTTCGAAGCGCTCGATACGCTCGAAAGGGACGATGAGAGACGCCTGGGTGTCAAGCTCGCCCCTCGGACTCGGTGGGCTTACGAGGCCCGCCGACATGGACAGCTCTTCCCCGGTCTTGAGGACGATGCGGAGAGTGCTTGAAGCCACAAGCCCCTTGGACGCCGCACACCAGGCTCAGCACCGTGCAAACGCGAAGCGGAAACCCACGACGTTGAAATCGGCTCGTTTCAAGTTGGCAGACGCGACGAGATCGTCAATGATCTGCGGTCAGACCGCAACCACGCATTCCGCCCGAGCCTTACCTTGTCCGAGATCGATTGCTGCTTGAACAGCTGCACGTCATGGTAGTAGATATCTCTGACGTTCAGCTGTGGACCATTGTCCGTTTTCCACCGCTGACCGCTTGTTCATGGTTGTTCCGCTCAGAATCGCCTCGTGCAGCAGCGACGCGATCCTAAACACCCTCGCTACCCGTCAACTTTCGATCGCTCCGCTGGGCTGATAGCTCACTGAGCTTGACCATAGCCGTGTCGGTGTCTTCTGGGTCGAACGAAGCGGGATCTTCAGGCCAGCTGATGGCTTGATCAAGTCTACCCGTCAGCCCACTGTTCCTTGACTTCTCGAGTCTTCCAACTCACCCCGTTTTCCTGTTCTTGATGCGGATTGTCACACCAACCCGCTCGCCTTGCTCGCTCTTCTTGCCCCTCCGTGCCTTCGTTTGACTCTCTTGGTTCTGTCTTGATGGACGCCCGTGGCTTTCTCGACTCTGCGCTTGCCTGACCGCGTCTCCGTCGGTCTTCTTCAAAGGTTTGACAGTCTTCCTGGTCCTCTTCGCCCTTGCTTCGAGCGTGCGGCTCTTTAAAACTGTCTGAGACGCGAGAAGTTGGTTGAGGAGGGACATGACGAGTGATTCGAGGTATGCAACTGCTTGAAGTCTGGCGGTGAGCCTTACTAAGAGAGGTAAGGTAGAAGGAGCAGATTCGCTGGCATGCTCACTTGCGTTCTTCGGGGCTGGACGATGCTGCTGATGATTCTGCTGACCCGACTTGCGTGTTGGACAGAAGAGACTGAGTTTGCGATCGAGATTCGGGTGAGGAAGCTGGAGAGTACTCTAGGCTCTCGCGAAGCCGTTTCGGTGATGGTGGCCTGTCGCGGAAGCCTTCGGCCCGCTTCATCAGTTGAGCCAGGACCAGCCCGTCATCTTCCTCCTCTTCCGCACCGAGGGACTCGTCTGCCAGCAACTCGGCAGAGGCTGGATGTCTTGAGGGGTGAGCGGCAGGGTGGCCAGGGCGGGGGGATGGTGGTGTGGAAGCTGTAAGCTTGGCCATCGGGCAACTTTCCTCATCGCTCAGGAGGACGCCTTCATCTTCAATTAGCTCGTTGTCGCTGTATGCGTCTGCAATGAGGTTGTCATCGAGCCCGTCCACGATATAGTAGGCCGTTCCTTTGTCATCTCTGCCTCCATCGCTAAGGACGAGCGAATCCTCACGGCGTCGAGGTCGGGAGGGACCGCCGAAATCAGCTGGTGACAGAGACCGGGCGAGTGGAGGCGGTGCGGCCGAAGGAGCAGAGACTGCTGCGGAGACGGTTAAAGAGGCAAAAGATCCAGAGTGGCTAGGGAGGTCTTGGTGTGCAGATGTGGCGAACATGTCGAGGTGTGAGAAGGGATGCCAAGGATGGGAGGGGACGAGGTACTTCATGATATACAGCCGTCGCGAAGGCGGTCCAAGCGGGTCGGCAAGGCGGTCAGTGCGCGGAATGACGATTGATCAACTCGCTAATAGCCTTGCTGGTGTCTGCCTGTGGTATTCTTACAGAAATGGCTACATCCCCTACGATGCATCATGCACTCTTCATGATGCATGCACAAGTGCTGAGCCAACCAGGACCAGTCGCGGATGACTGGACGATGTCTCGGCACAAGGCGGGGTACAGTCAAGACGGGATCAAAATAGACCGTAGTAGCCGAGTCCCCAGGGTGCAATGGACGGCTTTGGCCGAGTCGGAATTCAAAGTGACCAGATGTCGCAATCGACAACAACGCAACCCCTCGCTTTTTCCGTAAACTTCTATCCAGTCGTGACTCATCTCACACCAGGAGCTCCTCCGAAAACCCATCCAAGGCTCGCATAGACTGCTTGCATGCGCCAGACAGTGCTGCGATCGATCTCCCACCTGTCAAAACACTTCAATTCAACTGTACCTCGACTCAACCCCTGCCGAACTTTCACATCGACGACGATCAAGATGGTTGCGCAAAACGAACTCGCCCTCGCGCAGAGGATGAAGGATGGTGGAACGGATAAGCTGGATGTGTGGTCTATCTTCACGTGAGTGTCCGTGACGGTGAAGAGAGGACGACCGGTAAGAAAGGTCATTAGGACCGCGCCGGTCGGCCGGCACTGTCTTGACCAGGATGAGCTTGGCCGCAATGGGCAGGCAGGACAGGCATGGAGGAAAGGGGCATGGCTGCAAGATACTTACTCTGGGGCCATGCAGCATCCTTGCTCCGAGCAGTGCTGACCCCAGCCCCGCCAACGTCCCGCCCGACTGCATCAACCTCGGGCAGGGATTCATGAACTGGTCCCCTCCCGACTGGCTGCGAAAGGCCTCGCACGAGGCCATGGACCAGGACAGCATGACGAACCACTACTCACACCCCCGAGGCCGACCTCGTCTGCTCAAGGCGCTCTCGAAGCACTACTCGCCCCTTTTCGAAAACCTCGTCAAGGAGAACCGGGAGCTGGGTCTGGACGAGATCGTCGTTACCGCCGGCGCCAACTGCGGTGGGTCCCTTGCCTGATACTCGTGTACTGTAAACCGTGCTGACCGCAGGCATGCACGCGGCCATGACGGCCTTTCTGGAGCCCGGAGACGAGGTCATCCTGATCGAGCCCTACTTTGACCAGTACTACGCGTCCATCCGGTTCCAGGGCGCCAATACCGTCTTCGTCCCGCTCCACCCGCCAGCTGAAGGCAAGGGCATCAAGTCCGGCCAGGACTGGAAGATTGACATCGACGAGTTCAGGGCCGCCTTCACGGATAAGACGAAGATCGTGATCGTCAACACGCCGCACAACCCGGTCGGAAAGGTGTTCACCCGAGAGGAGTTGACCAAGATCGCCGAGGTGTGCGTGGAGAAGAATGTGCTGGTGCTCGCGGACGAGGTGTACGACTGCATGATCTACGATGATTTGGAGCATGTGCGAATTGCGACGCTGCCGGGCATGTGGGAGCGAACGTTGACGGTCGGGTCGGGTGGAAGTGAGTTGCACCGCGGTCTGTGGAAAGGGGTTGACGCTGATTCCAGAGTCCTTCGCCGCGACCGGATGGCGAGTCGGATGGCTGATCGGCCCTCCCAAGCTCGTCACTCCCACCGCCGCCGCGCACAGCCGAATCGTGTTCTGCACAAACTCGCCGATGCAAGAAGCCGTCGCGATCGGTCTGGAGCAGGCTGCCGAGCGCCGGTTCTTCGAGGACCAGCTCGAGGCCTACAAGGAGCGCCGAGACGTCCTCTGCTCGTACTTTGACCAGCTCGGCCTCTCGTACACCCGACCGGAGGGCTCGTACTTTGTCCTCGTTGACATGTCCCCCATCAAGGTGCCGGAGGACTTTGAAATCCCGGACTCGTGCAGGGGCCGAGGAAAGGACTTCAAGCTGTGCTGGTGGCTTGCGCAGGAGCTCAAGGTGGCTTCCATCCCTCCTTCCGAGGTGAGTTGCTGCGGGCTATGACCTGATGGTGCGTTGGCTGATGGTAGTTCTACTGCCCGGAGCATGCCAACATCGGAGAGCGATTCGCTCGCTTCGCTTTCGTGAGTTCTCGAGGCGGAAAGCTGCCCCGAGCGAATGCTAATTCGCAGTGCAAAGACCCAGAGCTGCTGCACGCCGCCGGAAAGCGACTCCTCCGACTCAAGGAGTTCATGTGAGCGAGGCGGCAAGGCCGATGGGCACAGGCGCAGAACAGCAGAAGATGAACGTGTGAGAAGATCTCAAGACGTCCACATGCGGAGGGCGCTGTGGATATACATCATCATGCATATGTCGAACAGGGACTCCTCGGGTACTGAGCATGCTCGAGGGGAAGAGGACTGTTTCCTGCTTATGAACCTCTCAGCGGCCCACGCCGCTCGCTATCTCGCCGTTGCCGATACGGGGGCCATTCAACGTCACCTTTCCAACGCCGACCGCTGTTAGCACCGTGTCCACTCTCTTCGAGCGTATTTGTGTATCTCAACCAGTCATGCGAGTCACTCTCGCGTCCGTTTTGACGCTCGCGAGCATACCTCTGTTGGCTACCGCAGCAGCGACAAACTACACGATACACCACCGCTTCTTCCCTCACCCCCGACAATCAGCCATCGACCCTCCATGGACCGAGTTCGGGATGATACAGCTCGATTTCGGCGGGGCAGGGCCGCAAGCTACGATACAGCGGAGAGCAGGGGGTGATGCGCAGGTGGACGATGGACGGGGGTGGTATCAGGTTGGACTGGCAGATGAGGAGGGGGAGGTGTCGCATATCAGCTCTGTGCGGTCGGTACGTTGTTGCATCGCTTCGCCCGTCCCTTGACGCTTGCTGTTGTGTTGAGTGATATCTACCTGATCATGATCTCTGCATGCTCCCGGAGATTCCACGCAGCGTTGTCCACCCTTCGGTCTCCGCTTACCCACTGTTGATGCGCGAGCTGACCCGAAGTGTCACACCGCGGCCCCGCAGGTATACCGCTTCACCCTCTCTTTATCATCCAGCACCCCCGACGCGACAGTCACCGGTCTTCATCTCGACTTGGGCAATGTAGGACGGGATGGCAAGTGCCCGAAGAGTTGGCACTCCAGCGGAGATAGCCTCGTCCTGCCCAAGGCAATCAACACCGAGGTGATCGTCAAGGTGCCAACCAGGGCCAAGCAGTGAGTGTGGCTACTGTATGAAGACCATGTAATGTTTGGTCATGGGCGGGGGTGCGTCGAAAAGGGGCATGCCGCATGGCGAGGTTGTCGATGTAGACGGGCTCGGCAAGAGGGGATCGGAGAAGCGATCGTGGGCATCCCGCGCATGGAGCCCACACTCACGGCAGGATCAACCTCGCCCCTCCTCCCGTGGTCGACCCATCGACCGGCAAGGCCGCCGAACCGGTCCCCGAAAAATCGTTCTTGCAGAAGTACTGGCTCCCGCTGCTTGGTGTGGCGTTCTTCGTGCTCTCGCAGGTGGGACCGGATCCTCCTCGACAAGGAGGCGGAGAGGCGGCAGCATCATGAGGTGGTGAAGGTATGCATGTGCTTCATACTCGGACAGTATGCGGACGGAAGTGTCGCGGTCGCCTCCCGACAGGCTAAGAGAACAGGAAGGTGGAGATCCTTGCTGCGCCATGAGTGTTTCTGTGAAGCTGGTCCAGTACCATCACAGTCAGTCTTGAAACGGCTCCTAACTGGACAAGAGTCTCACGAACTTAAGGTGCTTGACAATAATAGCACGCCCGACGCCTTCTACACTCCACGCTTTCTACGCCTTCGTCTCTCCCCCCAAATTGCACATCCTTCCATGGTAGGCTGATATAGACACCCTCGCCGCTTCCTCGCCTTCCGCCCACGGCCGGTCTTAGTGTGTCGCCCCATCTGGATTGTGGTTGTGCAGGTCACGTCGTGCTATCGAAAGTAGGAGATGCCCTGAAACCCGATGACAACACATCCTTGCTGTCAAGTCTTTAACGGTCTCTCTTCCGACTGCCGTGCACCACGACATGGACG
Source organism: Papiliotrema terrestris (assembly GCA_019857685.1). Classification (NCBI taxonomy): domain Eukaryota; kingdom Fungi; phylum Basidiomycota; class Tremellomycetes; order Tremellales; family Rhynchogastremaceae; genus Papiliotrema; species Papiliotrema terrestris. The sequence continues at coordinate 23,681 of JAHXHD010000296.1, read as the reverse complement.
ACGACCCGGAGGCCCGTTCAAACCTTACAACCGCGGTGGAGAATCGGACGAGCGCAGCCGGGACACAGACAACCGCGGACACAGACTTAGCTCCGCCACCGCTGCCAACCTCGGTTCCGGCGCAGCCCTCACAAGCCTCTCAGCCCCCAGCTGCGCGAAACGAAGCGGAATCGATTTGTCGCAGGCCCGCCGAGCTACCTGAGGCCCATGCATCACCGAACCCAGGCCGAAAAGCAGCCCGGGAGGGAGAGGTCGCAACGATGCACGAGAGGTTCAAGGCACGGATTCAGCTCGGGATAGAGGTGCGGGAAGACCTTCGTAGCAGGGGGGTTGCCTCGGAGCAAGAATGTGACGACAATTTGAGGAGCCTCGCGGAGCTGGAAGAAAGTGCCGAAAGTCAGAGGGCATCGACCTTTGATGGAACGGCACGTGCGAGTCGATCAAAGTCGAGGGGAACAGACAAGCCAAATGAAGGCTCGGCATGATGTGTTGCCGGGGGTGAGCGGAAGAGCGCTGCATACAGAGGGGGATTGGCAGTGAGTGCAGATCTCGACCGGCGCTGTGTGCAGAGAAGTCCCGCCGGTAGAGCTGGCTTGAATAGCTGGACGGCTCATACGATGCATGCTGTGTCTACGGACTCTGATCCAGCTTTGTGGCGGTGTGGCCCTACCTCGTCCGACTCTGTTCCCGCCGGCATCTGGATACAGTACTGTATGATCCACTCGCACGGTTGACTTAAAACGCTTTGAGCGGTGAGACGATGCCAGACTCGCAGATAGCCCTGGCGCTCACGCCTCCTCGACAAGAAAAGGAAGAGGCAGAGGCGTCGCACAGGTTGTGACGAAATGAACACACAAGCTCCCATCCCTGGAGAAGTGTCTGTCCTTCGTGTTATGCCATACGAACATCCGGCCAAAGGCAAAATCCCAGCAGGGTGGACGGCCTTTCCAGGGGCCTTGTCCGTGCAAATAGACGACGGCCACGTCCCCTCGAACGATATGGGCTTCAAATGGTTGGGCCGGCTCTGGCAAGAGATTCGCCCTGTTGCGCCCGTCTTCCGCCCATTTCGGTCTTGCCATCGGGTGTTCGGTCGCCTTGCCACGATACCTTCGTCGACCTCGGAACATGAAGCTAAGGGTTGCTCGTCGTGGCAAAGCGTTCAACGCCTTCCGCTCCACCACTTACCTTTCTATATCGCTCCACAGCCCACCTTTGTCCCCCTGCTCCAGACTTCACCGGCCGTCAGTCATTTGCGAAGCAACACTCGACATCGCCACCTGTGCATAAGCACGAGCTCCCAGATTCTGCGTGTTACAAAAGCCCCCCTCCCCTTCTCCGCGAGGTGCCGCCCCGCTGTAAGCTCCATAACCGCCTCAATCCGTCAACACTCACAGACATACAAGCGTTCGAGTCTGCCAAGACGCCATGAGCTACTTTCCTCACAGCGGACCCCACGACGGTTTCTATCAATCTTCAAATCCGGAGTCCCGACTGGCGACGAACATCCGCCCCAGCTCCCTTGACAACCCACAGTCCGGCTCAGAGTACAGGTCACAGAACGATTCGCAGTACTGTCCGCAACACAATGCGCGAGCCCCGAGCGCGCATTGGACGACACAGACGCTCACGGATCAAGGCACTTCGTCTCGAGACATAGTCAGCAATCAACCAAGCCGTGCGCCGCAACTGTCTGAATGGTCCACGCATTCTCAGAATCCCGCCACCCCGTCGGTGCATCAAATCACTACTGCTGGTTCATTTCGGGGGGCTCACTCGTCACCTGTGACGTCGAGCTCAGCCTTCCGCGGCCCCAGTACTTCTCAAAGAGCCAGCCCCCATCATCCCCTTGGCAGTCATCAGGGATTCTAAGGGGGGTATCCACCAGAGTCGGAACAAGGCCGCGGCCAGCTCGTTCAAGGGTACAATCGACGATCGGAGGGAAATGCGACCACCGCCTCGAGCGCGAGCAGCATCGGCTCGCAACGGGGTCCGCCTCTACCGGTGGAGCAGACGACAGGAGCCACACAGCAGTCTGGGGGGCACACATGCCTCGACGACGGCGCTGTTGTGAGGATACTCACTCAGCCTGGAGCAAGAATAGCCGCGGGGCTCATGAGTGCCAATCAGACTCATCCAACCACTCACCGGCCAGTAATGACCGGATACACCAATCCGAACCTCTTTAGAGGAGGCGGATCCGATGAAGATCGGATTCGGAACTTGGAGCGACTTTGCGCCGACGCACACGCGCGGTTCGATGCGTTGGAGGAGCTGCAGGGTGCAGGCGACCGGACTATGTCACCCCGAACAACGAGTGGGACTGGAGGAGGGGGAACCGACAACACTGGGAGGTCATACCGAGAGGATGACAAGGCTCCTAGCCTGGGCAGGGGCTCTGGACGGAGGACCCCAAGACTGGGCTGATTAGGGGAAAGGAGGGATACAGTGGCTCGTATGAGACTTGAGGTTCGAGTTCTCATGATGCTCGCAGGCCAATCAGAAATGCGTTGAAGACAGAATGTCAGCTGTACTTATGGTCAATGTCACGCATGAAAAGCCCGTGCTCCCAGGACAGCGGCTTCAGTAGTCAAAGCGGTTCATGACGGGGCACTTGCATTCAGCTTGGGTCTGGCACACGGAGCGAACGGTCCAGTCCTGGGTCCCGTTTGCGCTCGTCGTTGGGTTCAAGCAGGCTGGCTCACCGGTGCCGACCGTGTACTGCCTTACCGCCTTGCTGGAATGTACGAAAGCCTACTGTCCGTACGATGATTCAGGCCCAAACACATAGGCCAGGCGTTGCTCGTGTCATAGACGCCCCGTAACCAAATGAAATGCGCCACACGCAATATACACCCTGGCTCCTTTGGAAGGAGGCGTCATGCGGAGCCATGGATCAATTAGTCAATGTAGACCTCAAAGGGTCAGCCGCACCGCTACGCGTATCAGCTGCGGTCGGTAGCCGCGTTCTAGACGGTATAAGAATATGGGGAGGACGTTTTGGTCCATGGTGGAATTTAGCCCTCGGCCTGCCATCACACCACAGCCAGCATGCCCTCTAGATCAAGCACATCCAGTGGCATTTCGAACGGGACTGGTGCTGTGGTCCTGTACAACCAGCCGCGTCCGGAGCGGTCCGCCACCGACAATCGACTGACTCTCAGTGGAGGGCAGTCTGCCTCCCAGTCTCCGGAACGCTCCGCTCGGGACATCCTGGAAGAGCTCGCGGAAATAACGCAGCAAGCATATAAGCTCAAAGACGAGATCGCCCGCACTGATAGGGAAGTCTACACCATGTTTAGCACATTGAGCACCTCGCGCGGCAGCAACAGCCGTCAGGGCCAAACGGGATCCTCCGGATACTCTTCGACCGGAGTATCTGGGTGACTTGCTGAAGGCAGTCGCTGCCTGTCTGTTTGGAACGCTCCTTTGGAAAAAGTCCCCTTGCTGTGTCCCCTCGCCACGCTCTACATACTCGACCGCTGTATATGGCATGCACTGCTCAGGCCTCGTTGATCCAGGGACCCGGTGACTCCCTCCCTTAACCAGTGATCGCTCGCTGCTCCTCACTGGTGTAGTTCACGGAGCGGCCGAACGGTGTTAGAGCAATAGGTCACCTTTTAGACAATGTGCTCGATTCGAATACATATCGCTTGTATCGCGGTAGCTCGGCGATTCATTCTCAGATAAGAAAATGGCCTGACAATGTGCCACTCTATAGGTATTCAAGGGCGTGTAAGCGCAGACGTCGCCTGAAAACAACTAGGTGAGATGTCGTGCCTTTGGAGACTGCTGGCTACCAAGACTCGATTGGCAGACAGTTCGGCCGCCATTCGAGCCCCCCGCTGAGGGAAATCCCACGGCGTGTCTCGAGTTCTTGCTCGGAACCCAACATACTACGCACGGTATCCAATAGCTTTCCACTTCGTGACACATACTACGCAAAGAATTGTCCCCGGCTACTCATCCCCTGGTCATGGCGAAGCGTAATCCCACTCCGGATGTCAGGAAGCGACATAGCGAGACACGCGTGCTGTGCAACAAGTGTTTCGCACCTCATGAGCCGAAGCAGCGTACAGTCGCGGTGAGCTCTCAATAAACCGGGCCAGGAACCAGTCCTCGTGTGTAGCCGGACTCGATAGAAGTGACATCGAGTCGTATCTATTAACCGTCTTCCCCCTGGGACTTCTAGCTTTCAATCTTTTGCGTGCGATGACGATGCAGGAGTGTCGATGTACTGCTTATATGTCTCACCAGCAGTCGCCAGGAGACTGCCTGATGCGTCTGGTCCGCTTAGAGCTGCTTATCAGCCATTCAGTCACCCTGAAGCTTCGTCCGGATTCATCCTAACTTCGACGCAACCGGCGGTACCTCCAACGACCTTGGGGAACCGAGTCATCAGATCACTTCACTCCTTTCACCGTGTGCGATCCTTACAAATAGCTTGATAAGAAGGCGACTCTCGCTGCTCCGCGGGCAAAAGATTCTGTTTAATACCACGGAGCGAAGTCACTTAAATGACGATGGCGTAGACCAATCCCGCCCCCGATGAGAAATGCTTGCCGTGCTGAGCAGGCGCTTTGTAAGCCTCTGCTCCTACCCTAGGACAGATATTACGACTTGCGGTGCTTGAGAGACTTAGTCGGTGCCGAAGAAGCCCATCGACGCCGGGGGTCCAAGTTGCAGCTCGAACACCCATTTTAATGGTCGTAGTGCGGCTTCTGAGCGCCGAAGGCGGCTCTGGCCAGCCCTCCCCCACGGCCCTACCTTTGTGTGCGTAATTTCCGCTCCGTGCTCCACATGTCTGATAGTGTCTCATGGAAGATTGGCTGCCTTTCAAATGAAAGACGGCCGTCCGTCTCGACAAAGGTGGTGCCTCATACGCTGCACGGCAAATTGGGGCGTAGAGGCTCCGATGCCGAGCAGAGAGGGCTGGCTCGCCGAGCAACGTATAAGACTTCTCGATGTCTCACATCACTGGCCAACACCCAACTAGCACAGCACAACCCAGCCATGCCGAGTTCCCAGAACACCCACACTGAACACTCCAGCGAGCTCTCACAGATTGCGCAGAAAATCAGGAAACATACAGACCAAAGCGAGGTGATGTCCGACTCAGATTACAAGGCGGTACTGAGCAGGTACAACCAGCTCAAGACCGAGCATACGATCGCGGTGGCCAACGTGGGCAAAGGGAGCCACGAGCAGGGCAAGGAAACGGTGCAAGCCTGGTCCACCATCTCGAGCTTCGAGCAGAACACGGGAGCGTGACAGGTGGACAGCCTCCGAGCCAGTACGAGAGATCCACAGAGATGCATGAGGGTGTGAGAGTGTGAGAGTGTGAGAGTGTGAGAGTGTGAGAGTGTGAGAGTGATAGCTGTTTCCAGCCTATGAATGAACAAGACTGACCGCGCTGGGCTGCAGTAGGCCGGTGAACGGGGGCTCGCCCGATGTGTATTGCCCTTGGGACATCTATGGCCGCAAGCTTGGCCTGGATGCTTGACATTACCAGCCCAGGAACCATGCGTCGTTAGCGCGCACGCAACACACCTCACTCCTCAGCACCTTTCCTATCAGGGCCAACGGACCTCCCAAGAGGGGTGGGGAAAGGCGGCTGATCTCGTCCATCTTGCGATTCTTCGTTTCAATGGCTCGTATGTGTATCAGGATCGTACGGCGCGAAACCTGTCCCGCCGGGACCATGCAAGTCTCTCTCTGTCTCAGATTTCACGAGGTGACTAAGGGTGGCTAGCGATACATAACGATCCTGAGTATGCTGATAGTGCAATGTGATCCTTGTCGCCTGCTGCCCTAGCCATGGAGGCATGCTCGACCCGGCCCAATGCCCCTCGGCCTGACCACCTCCGGCTCGAGCTCGGCAATAGTGCTCGCTCCCCTTGACTCAACGTGTACGTATAACCTGTGGGGCTTGCTCGGTCTTAAACATGCGCTCCACCTCCCACTCGCTTCGAAGGCCACTGGCTTCTTCGTGCACCACTCGCATGAATCATTAGAATCACAGCTGACCTGCCTCTCGCCTAGTACAGAATGCTGTTGGAGCAGCAAAGAAGGCCTGATACGAGCATGCGCCTCCAAATACAACCCCTGCCCCACCCTCCCCGGAAGTAGATCAACAGGGCCTGTGGCGCGAAATGTTCGTGTGTCATGATCACAAAAGATCGCCTCCTTGTCCTGCCAGTGGACACTCGCAAGCTGTAGCCGCACAATGCTGCCGGTCCATTGTGCCGTGAGGATATACATTCGGTGTCGAAGCCGGAAGGTCTTCTCTGGCATTTACACAGACGCCCAATGGTGGGCTGCTTCGCTTCCCGCGCGTGTATGCAACACGAGGCAGAAACAGAGCGACTGACGGCGTGCCTGAGCATACAGTTCCCAACCCGCCAACCATCCTCGTGCCTGTGAGTGTTGGCCCTCAAGTAGGGAAAAGCCGTGCCGCTCTTGCGCTTGACGATCGCCGATCCCAGTCCGGGATATTGGGGGACGGGCAGAAGCCATGCTCAGTGCGCCCCGGCGCGAGGTATATTCGGCTTCCTCACAGATCCCGGCGACATCTCAGTCGACGAGCTAGGCAGGTGAACTTGCGTGTGCATCTATTACGTGCACTGAGTAGGTTCATAGACAATGCAGACCGTAGTGATACAAGACGGGACTGCAACGAGGAAGGCGACTCTGTCACCTCAAATCCCGTAGCAGGGTGATTCAGCGGCTCAGCTATGTCCGCCTACTGCCTCAGCCATGGAGGCATGTTCGACCCCACCCAAGGTCCCCTCGGCCCAACCATCTCCGGCTTGAGCTCGGCAATAGTCCTCGCCCCGCAATTCCGCATCGTGTTCGTGATCTCCTCCGAGAGAACTACCAGTTAGCGCTGCTGACTTTTGGTGTGCTTCGCCACGCATCGACTCACTCTCGCAAACCCGCTCCACCCCTTCCTGGCCATGCGTGCCGTTGGCATACAAGAACGGACGTCCCAGTCCGACGGCCTTGGCCCCGAGCGCCACAGCCTTGACCACGTCGGCGCCGGATCGGATTCCTCCGTCGATCATCACGTCCAGCTTGGAGAACAGATCCGGCCGCGTTGCGCGCATCTCGTACAGCAGATCGATCGGGGCGGGTGCGCTGCAACTCAGCATACGGCTCACATTCAACGTCTGCTCACAAGGACTCACAAATCGCATTGCCGTCCACCGTGATTGGATAGGATCACACCGTCCACGCCGGCCTTGGCGCACAGGTCCACATCCTCTATGCACTGCACACCCTTGACGATCAGGGGCAACGTCGTGTTTTTCTGCTGATCAGGGGGCCCGTCCCAATGGCGTCCGCACAAACTGCTCACCCGTATGAAGTCGATATCGTCCCACGTGAGATTCGAATCCTGGTATCCCGAGATGGCCTGACTGACACCCAAGGGCGCCTTTGATCCCCGTCCACCGCCTTTCGTGTCCCCCGACTCCTTGATCGGCGCATCCACGACCGCCTTGGCTCGCACGTCCCTCGTCCGCTTCGACTTCCACGCCGTGTCGACGGTGAAGATCACCGCGGCGGCCTTGTAATCCGTCACGCGCTTGAGCAGCGCCTCTGATGCCTTGCGGTCTTTGTTCAGGTAGATCTGCAGTGAGCACCGACCGTACTTGGTCCGCCGGGCACAGAACTCACCTGGAAGAAGACCTTCTGCCCCTCTTTCCGCGCAGCCATGATCTCGTCGAGACTGCAACTGGCGTTGATCGAGATCTGGGGTGAGCACCGCGTTCACGGAGACTGTTCGGCGACTTACACCCTGGACGATACCGCACTCCCCAGCGCCCTTTGTCAAGTTCACCTCTCCCAGTGGATGTCCCAGCTTCGCCATCGCCGCGGGCGAAATGAAGATTGGCAGCGTCGATTTGACGCCCATGAACTCGGTCTCGGTCGATCCGTTCGTCACGTCTCGCAACACCCTCGGGCGGAAGTAGTACCGTCTGAATGCATCCAAGTTCTCCTCCGCAGCTGCACGTCAGTTCTTTTCGTGATTCCCACCGGGGCGCGACTCACAGATCTCTCGATCGGCGGCCGACTTGTAGTAGTTCCACGCCGTCCCGTTCAAGACCTTCTCCGCCCACTGCTCAAAGTCGTCCAGCAGGAGCATGGCGTCCACAGGCGGCAGTGCCTTCCGTGCCGTCTCTATCCGCTTCTCCTCTTCTGTTGGTTCGGTGTGTTCTGGTTCGGGCATTGTCAGGGGATCGACGGGGCCGAGGCGTTGGTATGGCTCGAGGATGTCGAGCGCGTCGGGCGGGTGCAAGGGCTTGAAGATCCTCCTGCACGTCAGCACAGGCCGAGTACAGCTGATATGGCATCACTGACGTCGCATCCTTCCCAGCATTGGCTATTATGATACCCTCTCCACCCGGGTGTGACTCGATGAAGTCTGTCACATCGTACACATTCCCCTACGGATCAGCACCCATTAACCGGCCGCAGGGAGTATTGCTCACGTCGATGATGACCCAACAGTCGTCCCGCTTGTTGTGCTTGGTCACTTCATCGAAGCTGATCAACTTCTGTCCTCCAGCCTGCTTCGTCCCCGGCAGCGACTCCGGGTCGACCCCTCGCTCGTCCAGCAAAACCGGCCGAGCCGTGTACGCCATGCCCTGTCGTGAGCTCTTGCTCGGTGCGCCGTGCTCGTCAAGGCTGAGAGCGATTTCAGAAGTCAGAATGGAGGGGACTCACCGCAGCCAGGCCCAGTGTCAGAGCGGCAGTGCCCCATGCCCCCATCCTCGTCCGCGGCGCGACGGTCTCATATGACCGGGTCACTGTCCGCCCGATCGATCGCTGCTGCGCTTGAAGCGTCCGCGCCAAGCTGGCGAACCTCGTCCTGCTCATGGTGTGTCCGTGCTTCGTACCAGGTAATAAATGCTCAGCTGTTGCCAGAAGCCGCTGTGAGTTGATGCGAGGTGGAGATGGCTACAGTGAATGCGAGTCCGGAGTAAATATCGGGTTTGTGGTTGGTCGGAGGGTATCCACCTCGGTTGGTCCGGTCCGGCTATCCGGTAAGTCCCGGCATCACTGGCCCCGGCCCAAGGTTTGCCACTGCATGCATATACCCTATCATATATACCCCCCGGCGTCGCAGAACTCGGCCTCCTGCCCTGCATCAAGCAGCAAGATGGAAGAGCGTTGTTCGCCCAGCCCTGATACTCACAGACCCCCGCCGGAGGTCTGGTTGCCCCTGCAATTCTGCCATTTAGCCTTGAGACGCTGAGCCTTGGCCTTCGTGGCCGCTTTTTCCCGGCCGCGTTGGACCGAGGGGCTCACCAACTGTGGAGGGCCGTCCTCGCAGGAAGGCTTGGGTGGTTAAGTGACGCGATGGGTCCAGGTACAAACGGGTTGGGAGGCGAAAGCGAAGACGACGAGCAAAACGAAGAAACGCGACCTTGCCAGCACGTGACCGGCAATCCAACCGGGTGGTCGCTTTTGTGGAGCTCAAGTTGCGAGCAACCCAAGAGCGTCTCGGGCGGTTTTTCTGACGACGTTGGCCGAGATCGTCACGGAGCCTGATGAACTCCAGATAAAGACAGTCCGTCCGATGCTTGGGGCAGTCTGATGCTCGGACCAGTTGAGGACCGCGGAATCGTGCAGAGTAAGCCGATGGCGCAAGCTGTGTAAGCCTCTCGCAAACCAGCGCGCTCGTGCAGCACTATCGTGGGGATCTCCACTGTCAGCTACCTCCACTGTTAGCGCGACTTCATTCGCCCGCTCGTGTGCACTCTGTCATCTCCTTTGCTCCCGTTCTTCCTCTCTTCGCTTGGTGTCATCTGCTCTTGCGCTCCATACTATCCGATCCATGAGTGGCTCGTACCCACCGTCGACAACATGATGTTGACCACCCGACGTTCAGGAGCGCGCACTCGCCAAGTCATCCCCCCGCTGATTCCTGGAAGACGGCTGACATATACAAGCATACCTTGAGACCGATAGCTGCTTGGGTCTCGCGATCGGGCAGGGCGATGGCAAGGCGTGGATCGTGGTCGCCTGGACGGGGGGCATGGACACTCGGGCAAGGCCGGCATGCATGAAGGCGCCGCGAATCTGGCGCCGAAAGGCATCCTCGGTTGCTTTGCTCGCGCCTCAAACCAGAGCCGAAGCCGTGCCGCATAACGTGCATCAATTAAGCCCGTTCCTCACACGACCAACACGCCCGATGAATGGGAGGCGTGTGTCCCTGCTTACCCGCTGGCCGCCTGTGGCTAAGCTCCCGCGTCCCCCTTAATCGTCGAAGCGCGCATTCCCGTACCTGTTTCAGATCCCGAGCAACTACATCCGCATCCCCGCAAATCGCATGCACGCGGATAGCCCAGGATCGATGTTCCTCCAAACACGAAACATGCGAGATCTGCATGGACGAACTCGCGATCGAAGACTGCAGTTGCAGGGGTACGCAGCAGGCCCAGACCCGGTGGCGCACATTGTCGCGAGGGGGGCTCGGTGGTATTTCTCCGCTCTCGTTCCGCTCTGCCCTCCCTGTTCACGTACAACAAGGGATGCGCACTGGGTTTGCGGTACACAGCCATGGCGTCGATCTTTGGAACAATGTGACCCTGTTGCATCGCTAGAAGTATCCCTTGTGTCGTGTCAGAGGAATAGGGAGCAAAGGGCGGCGCAAAGGCGAGTCGAGCCCCGATGATCATCGCCGATGCGCACCTCTTTCCGCCCTGCCGCCACACGCGTCACGATCGGTCAACCGGACACAGCACTGCGCCCTTGCCCGGCTGCCCGGTTTGCGCGTCGCCCAGCCCAAACTGTCGCGCTAGTGACTGTGCATGCATGCAAGTATGGGTTGCACTGTGGAGAGGAGACCTCGGAGTAGGTGCATGCATGCATGAGCGTCTGGGTGTATGTGATTTTTGGGTGTTCCAGAGCGAGCCAAGCAGGGAACGCGACTTGACAATGAGAACAAGCATGATGATTAGACGTCATCTCTTACGTATCTCGATGCGCGCTGAATTGGGTTTACGCGCGGCAAAAGCGGCACGGATCGAGAGGGGGGCAGGGGGGGGGAAGTGTGTGTGACAAGTTCAAGTCCGGTCTGCAGTCCATACGCTTCCTCGCCAATTCGCCTCTTTCAGACCACCATTCCTCGTGATCGTAGCTTTGCATCCTTCACTGTATCGTCTTTTCCGTGTAGCATAGCATAGCCCCACCACACACCGAATAGTCAATCTTTTGCCATCGAGCACATCGACACCGTTCGATGACCCACCATCTCCCTTGACCAAGCCGATCGATCGAACCTGATGTGTAACCCGAAACATCGTTAAATCGCGTTATCGCCCAGTGAAACCCAACTTTTGTTACCGCCCCGACCCTTCATCGAGCACCACCATCATCGGCCTCTCGATCGTTCAGTGATCCTCTGCTTCTTCTTGTCTACCTCGACGTCGTCGCACCGGGCCAAGCAAGCTTTGACATTCGCACCATGTCGACGCCTGTATCGCCCGTGCGGTCGGCCATCATGTCGCCAACAACCTCGACGATGAATCAGGACAGGGCACGATCTCCACCTCCGTCATATCGTGCATCCCCTCCACTTGTATCGCCCAAGACCGCAACGACCCATCAATTCGCCCACCACGCATCCGGCTCATCCTCTGCATCATCCTCTGCACGACCCACGCCTCGACGGATGTCTTCCCAGTCCGAGATCACCGCATCCTCCTCCCGATCTTCCGTCTCGACCGCTCCGACCACGCCCAATCTCGACGGTGGGCGAATGGGTCATTTCACCCGATCGTGGAGGCCGACAGCGAATGTCCCGCCCGCGATATCGAATCGGCGTAGAGTGGTGGATGAACATGACGAGGAGCGGAACAGATGGCTGAGCGAGGACGAGGGGCTGGATGGCGTTGCACGCACGATCGGGCGGAGACGTCGACGGCAATCGAGCGGGGATGGTGTCGGCGGTGGTGGTACAAACGGGCGCAACTATGGACCCGGTCCTTCATCGACACGCCAACCTCCCGATCCCGATCGGCAATCAAACAACAGACCTGGTGACCCTGGTCCGTCGGCCATGAGTCGACTCGAAGACAAGATCAACTTGGCCGTTGCGCCCAAAGGTCGTCCCCACGCCCGCCGCGCCCGATCATTCGAAACGAGTCGACCGGAGCCGGCGGCTTCTTCCTCAATGCGAGCTGCCGATGTTACATCGCAGACCTGCGGCGGGATCGGTTCACAGCCGCCCCGTATCCAGGACATCGTACCGGGTCCATCATCGCCGGTCAACGTGTTCGGTCTTGGTCTTTCGCAACAAGAGCCTTCGCTCGAAAAATCCGGTATCGAGCCGATCGACACGAGCGTGGGCTCAGTGCCGGACTTTGCATTGGGTCGAGGGGGCGATGGGATCGGAGGGATCGGTCTGCCGGTTGGTGGAGTCGCAGACGACATCGATGAAGCCGCCGCAAGGAATGAGCGAGAATCCAAGCTGCTCGATACTCTTCGCAATATTCTAGGATGGTGAGCTGGCGGTGTACTTGCCGTGATCAAGCTCATTGCAGCGCCCTCTGCCCGTCCGATCGAGGCAACAAGCCATGCCTACACCATCCCGTTACCCTTCCATGCGGTCACACCCTCTCCGCCAACCATATATCCATCCCCACGCCACCTCCCCTGGAAATCACATCGACACAACCCCATGACATCTTCGCTGCTCAACAACGCCAGCATCAGCAACGCCTAAACCTCTGGGCCGGAGTCATGTGCCCGATCCCTACCTGCAAACGATACTCCGCCACAGCCAGCGCGACTCCAGTGGTGGAGGTTCCCGATTTCGACACTGGATCCCCCACACTACCCGCCAACTCGGGAGCTCAACGAGGCGAGATGCTCGCCTCAGGGGTGACCTACTACCCTCCGCCGCCATCTGCTCCGCCGGCATATACGGCCGACCCACCTGATCCCGCCGATGCCGCCGCCTCGTCCTTCGCAGCTGCCACTCTCCTTGATGTCACCGTCGACAAGATTCTCGGGCTCGTCCTGCAAGAGAGGAACCGACGCGAGGTAGAGCTGACGGCGATCCGGACACCGAGCGGTACCGAGACGGACGATTCGGATGACGATGCCGCAAGCCACACGCAAGCGGTGTACCACGGTCTTCGAAGTAGTCTCTCTCGTGACATGTCCGAGCTCGGTAGGTCGTCCGCGGTCCCGCCCTCGCCGCTCGCCAGGCAGTCGTCCAAGCGTCGACGGAATAACATATCCATTCCTACGCGTGCGCGCGCCAGCGGCTCACCCGACGAATGGCCGTTCAAGAAGGAGCTTGCCAGTGTGCTGGAATGCGACGTCTGCGCGATGATGTTATACGAGCCGGTCACGACGCCATGCCAACATGTAAGTGTATCGTGCATCTTGAAGCCCGCAAAAATCTAATAACAGTCGTTCTGCTCGAAATGCCTGTCCCGGTCTCTGGATCACTCGTCCCGATGTCCGCTATGCCGTCAAGATCTGCCCAGCTTTGCGTTCTTCCAAGACCACGCGGTCAATCGCGTGCTTTTGACCATCAGTAAGTCGCGTGCCGTCATCGATGACTGCCTTGCGTGTCTCGGCTTTTCCCGAGAGCGAGTCGTGCAGTTCCCGTCGATGTCGCACCTCCGCGTGTCGGGTGACTCGCCTCGATTGCCACCTGGGCTGACTCATCAGTCAAAACGGCTTTCCCAGAAGAGTACGCCGACCGGTGCGCGTCAATCGAGCGGGAAGAGCGCGACGAGCGGTTGGACACGCCGATATTCGTCTGCACGCTGGCGTTCCCGGGTATGCCGACGATCTTGCATGTCTTCGAGCCGAGATACCGACTTATGATCCGACGATGTATCGAGAGTTCCAAGCCGACTTTCGGTATGGTCTTGCCCGCCCGTGGAACCGGTCCTGGCGGATTGCAGGGCGTCATGGAGTATGGAACGATGTTGGAGATCCAGTCGGTGCAGATGCTGCCTGATGGGCGCAGCATGGTCGAGACGGTTGGTACGCACCGGTTCAGGCTGCTGGAGAAGGGGAACCTCGATGGGTACACTGTTGGGCGGACGGAGCGGTAGGTGCAGCAGAGCTACCGAAGCGTTCTGTTGGCTTATTGCAGCATCGACGACATCTCGCCGGAAGAGGATGCGCAGTTGCAAGAGGCGGCGGTACGCGCTGCGGTACTACACAACCAGCCCGTCCAGTCCGGCGTCGCGGGTTCAGGATCCGGCTCGACTCATCGCGTGATCAGCTCCCCGTCGCTCGGTCATCCCCTGCCGCAGGCGCCTCTTCCGGTCGACGACCAGGTGCAGACCACCGAAGAGTACATGAATATCTGTCGGTCGTTCATCTCGCAGCTAGAGAGCGGCTCCGCGCCGTGGCTGCTCCAGCGCCTGAACAACACGTACGGCCGAATGCCGACGGACCCGAGCGAGTTCTCGTACTGGATGGCTCTGGTGAGTGGTGTTCGGCATATTCCGGGACAAGCCGGTTGACGGCAGGTGATGCCCATCGACGAGTACGAGAAGGCGCGACTCCTGCCTATCCGCAGCCCGCGGCTCCGCTTGAAGCTCATCGTGCACTGGGTCGAGAGCCTGCGCTCCTCGTGGTGGTGAGTCCAACATCGTTTGCACAGGTCTCAGCTGACCCGTAGGTTTTCGAGCGGGTAAGTCCGATACCGGCGCAAGGAACACTCAGCTGACGCGTCTTCTTCCGTCATGGATCGTTACGATATACAGGTGTGTCGTAGGATGACTCTGACGAGCGTCAGCTCGGTTGACATAGTTCCGCCCTTGTCATTCTCACTTCCCTATCCTTCCTACTCCCATACATACTCTACATTCTCCTCACCTCTCTATATCTACGCGGACATGTCGATCGGGTTGATGCGCTAGGATCGGACGGTTTCTGAGCCGTTTCGGGCGGGGCTAGGTGGGCTCGGCGAGGGGAGCATTTGAGAAGATAGTGGCGACGAGGAGGGTTTTGCGAGGTTGACGCTCGGTGGATGACAGGGTGGTTTCCGTGTAGGACCGTGCGGGTGACAGGCGCACTAGCCATGGGGCCTGTAGTGGTATCGTGGCGTGGTACAGCAGCTCCGACCGAGAGCATCTGAGAGAGAGGAAGAGAAACGACAAACACGATCCCATCAACTCATTATAGTCTCCTTGGCATCGCGCCGCACACACAGAACGTGAATTACTGTATTGTTAGATACATGCACGGATGTGACTCGCTCCATGCGTGACGCGGCGGTCGGTGACGAGGTGAGAGGACGGGAATGCCTTCGAAGTGGGTGGGCTGTGGGCGGAGCGGCGTTCGCCGGCTTGACGTTGTTCCGGCTAAACCTGGAGATTTTGAAAGTCGACAACACCTCGTCCCCGGTTCAAGACCTGTTATTGCACACTACACCCAGCTTCATAGTCAATCATGGCGCCCAAGTCGATCCTGAAGACCAAGTCGAGCTCGCACGCGGGTCCGTCTTCTTCGTCACGCGGCGGCAGCGGCGGCGGACGGGACATCGAGCGGAACACGAAGATGAACGCGGGATCGAAGTTTCAGAAAAGTTTGCAGGTGGAGCGGACGAAGGGCGGGCGGGCTGGTAACGGCGGTCCCGCCAACGGCAAAGGCAAGGGCAAGGCGCAGGCTCAGGCGCAAGGTCGACGGGGGAAGGATGGAGATGTTAATGAGGATTATGTCTCTGACGAGGGCGAGAGCAGCGACGGGTTCGGCGGTGCAGAGGACGTGGAGATGAGCGATGATGGGAGCGTGGACACGGATGAGGAGATTGCAAGGGGCGGAGCAGGCGGGGAGAAGAAGAAGGGGACGAGTGAGTGGATCCGACTCTTCCCAAGCTCTGATGGGAGGGGTTCTGGTGGGTAGGGAGTGTACTCATGGCAGAACGGAAACGGACGGCGACCACGGCCGAGACGTTCGGATCGACGTTGACCTCGCTCCTGGCCGAGCCGACCACAAAGCCCAAGAAGTCGAAGAAGGCCGCCGCGACGACTGACGGCGCCGAGGCAGACGAGCTGCCGACGAGGAAGGGCAAAGAAGCCGCAGCGCCATCGGCAACATCAGCCATCCTGTCGCTGTCGCATTCCCGTCCGCCGCCTTCCCGGTCGGCAGAGATCCTCGAGCGCAAAGCGAAGAGACACCTGCAGGTGCTCAAGGAGGAGAAGGAGGACCGGGCACGGGTGCGCGACGTCGTGGAGGGGTGGGCGGCGCGGCCGATCGGCGTCAACGGCGAGGTGGTGGGCGGTCAGGAGTTCGAGAAGGGCCTGAGGAAGACGGCGCAGCGAGGAGGTGAGTCGGGCGCAGCGGCGGCCGACCAGTTGTTGACACCCAGTGATCAAGCTGTTCAACGCGATCCTCATCGCAGCGAAGAACGCTGAAGCGGCCACGACGTCGCTGTCGGCCAAGGCGGGAGTCAAGGACGAGGCGTGGAAGGGCGGCAAGCGTGAGAAGGACAATATCATGGGTCGCGGAGGCAAAGAGGCCGGCCTGACGCAGGAGAGCTTCTTGGATCTGGTCAGGAAAGGGTGAGCCTGGGCGTCGCGCAGCACAGCGTAGCGGGGGATGGACGGCGTGGACGCGTCACAGTGGCTGCGTCGACGGTCTGAGATTGCTCGTCATCCTCGAGATGTATCAGTATCATGTACGCAATTTATCTGCGCGGGGCATTGTGCAATCCTTATGGAAGACCCCTTCACATTCAGCTGATTTCTCGATCCGTAGCACTCTCAAACGCGTAACCAAGTGGACGATCAACGTCGATATAAATAGCAGATACATTAGATATATAGAAGCTGTCTAATTGATACATGAATCGTAATCGAACCACCTCCCAATCCCGCATCCTCATCCTCCGCCTCGACACGCTCTGACATAGTCGACCGATCCAGCGGCCGTCACACATGGACCGTATCAAACGCTTTCCGAGTTCCGCATCGCCGGGATGCGGGATGCTTTTTCGTCGTATCACGGCTCAGTCATCGCCGGGACGACCGTCTCTCCACGTCTCGCATATCTCTCTAATGCACGGCCATCCCACCCCCGTGGCCGTGGTTACCATGCCACCTCAACTTCCTCTGGCCCCCTTCCATCCGCTTGGCCGCCCTCGCCGCGACCGTGCCCGTTCCGCTCGGGATCTTCTGGTACAGGTTCATCTTGTACGACCCGCCGCACCGCTGCGAGGGGTCCCCGGCGCAGTTCATGGTGCACCCAGCCACGCCCTTGGCGTCGATCGCGCGGCTGAGCTTGTTGCCGCACCAGCACTGGTTCCAATTCTCGGTTCCGGCGTAGGTCCATCCGCGGTCGGCGCAGAGCTTGATGCAGGCTTGCGGGGTGTTTTTCGCGGTGTTGATCGACCAGCCGGCGAGGAGGCGTGCCGAGCCGCTATCCGCCTGACAGCCCAGCGAGGTCCACCCGGACGGGAGGGCCGTCGATGCGGCTGCGCTCGTAGTGGCGGACTTCGAGGTGAGAGAGCTGGACTTGGTCGAGGTGGCAGTGGAAGTGGCGGGAGAGGCCGATGGCTTGGTGGTCGTCGAGCTCGCAGCTACGGCGGCTGCAGTGGCCGATGACGCCGCAGCTTTCGACGACGATGCGGCCGCCCCGACCTTAACGTACACATTGAGCCTGTACGATCCGCCACAGACGGTCGCGCGGTCGCCGGAGCACGCGACATTGCACTCGTCCGCGCTAGCCAGCTTGATGGTGTTGCTGCTGGCCGAGCTGCCGGTCCAGCACTCGGAGCCATACTCCACGCCAGCGTAGGGGAGGCCCTTACTCTCGGCGAGGGCGATACACTTCGCGATCGTGTTATCCGTGTACGTCACCGATCCCTTGTCGAGTGCACGGGCCGTCGGCGAATCGATGACGCATCCGACGGCGGACCAGCCGGCCGGGATCGATGTGGAGGCGAGCGTGGTCGGCTTGACGGTAGCGGCGGAAGCGGTGGGCGAGGGAGCGCCTGCGGCTTTGTAGACGCTCAGGCGCCAGTCGCCGCCGCATGTCGACCAACCGTCGCCGGAACACGGGGACTTGCAGTCGGAATCGGGGGCCGAGACGAGCGTCGGCTCATTCGAGCACCAGCACTCTTTGCCGGACTCGATACCAGCGTAGGCGTATCCGGCTTTGGCACAGGAGCCGACACAGCCGGAGATGGTCTGGCTGTCGGACGAGCCCATGGCAACCTCGAGGGAACGTGGGTCCTGGTCTTTATAGCACCCCATACTGGACCAGCCAGATGGCAGGGTGGTTGCTGTCGCCGCGGCCGCGCCTGCCCCCGCGGCGGTGGCTGCCGGAGTGAAGATATCCGTCTGCGCGCCGTCGGAGAAGCCCCACTTGTTGTTGTAATTGGGTGGGACCGGGAGATCGGGCAGGTTGTTGCCCGAGGCCTGGTAGAGGTACATGGGCGTCTTGGGGCCCTTGACGCATTTGGACGAGTCGGTCGAGCAGTCGACCGGGACCGCCCCGCGCTGGACCTTGTTGGCCGAGTTGGTCTGGCCCGTGACGGTACACCTGTACAGGTTGTTGTAGATCTCCTGGCCGTATCCCTCGCCGTTGCCCGTCTGGTGGATCCAGTTCCAGGTACACAGGCATCCGCCCGAGGGGCAGGGAGGAAGACCCGCCGGGATGGCGTATGGCGTCTCGCGGAACCACACCGAGTAGTGGTTGACGGAAATGACGGTCAGGTCGTTTGGCTGCAGGTTGTCCACGTCAGAGGTGTACGCGATGGCGAGCGCCGTGCCGCCGAACCACTTCGGGTCGACGTTGGAATTGTTGAAACGGTTGACGACGTGCAGGGCGCCTTCGCCGTCACACGCGTATTTGGGCAACGGGTCCGTACGTGCCGGATCGCGCATTTTCGTGCCGGCTCGATTGCAGTTGAGGTCACCTGTGGGTGAGCGGATATCCTTCCGATGATGTACACAAGCGATGACCAAGATGCTCACCCATATAAGTACCCCCGGCGGGCAGGACCATGAAGTCCCCCGACTTTGGCGGATACCCCTTCAGCCCATGGCCGAACCATTGGTCGGTGTTGAGACCATCGGACTGTCGGAGAGGGGTGACCGGCTGGTTGTTGTTGTAGTTGTTGCTCGAGGCTGGAGTGAGCGGCTATCCTCTGCGACAAGGCTGCAGGTCTCACAGCTAGCTTGGTAAGGGTAGTTGTATCCGAACATGCCCTTGTCCCATAGGGCGACACTGTCGTCAGCTCTGAGTGGGCTAGCGCATGCCGATGTGACTCACTGCGCAGACGCCGAGGCGACCAGCGTGGACACCGCGAGCAGCTTGGCGAGCATAGCGGGCGGGGGTGATCAGGAGTCTAGGTAGGTGGTAACAATCCGAGCAGCGATGCAAGCCGAGATACCGTCAGGTATGTGTATGCCGAGAGGTGCCGTCCAGCAGCAAGGGCGACGCTCTGGAATGGTGGTGCTGGTGGTGTTGGTAGAGGGTTATATCCCCGGGAGCGTGAAGGCAATCGCGGGGTGAAAACGTCGTGTGGAGCGTGACTCGGCCAAGTCGTACGTATGTGATCGTCGTGGGGCGGGCGAAAGAGTATCGCTACAATCGTGATTGACAGCTACAGACGGTCGAGGGCAGATCGAGCGTGGTATTGATCCCAAATAACCAACTAGTCAGTCGCTGAAACGGGGTGACCGGTGTTGGGGAGCCCTAGAAATCGTACGAAGCGATGTTGGTCGATGAAGAAAGAACTTCGAGTGGTATCGTGGAGCACAAGGGGTGGCCCGACCTCGTCCTCTTTATAGAATCTTCTCGCTATCGACTCCCACTCGATGACACGGCGCGACAACCGGTGATGCAATGACTGACGACGGTGCGGAGCGAGGTTCGTTCATCTCCGGCTGGCCCTGCGCGCCCTTTTGCTCCGGGCGCCCGCTCTTCAGCCGCAGCATGCTCTCGTACATCCTGCCGTAGTGTATCGCAGGCGCAGCGCTCGGCGTGCAAAGGGACCACATACTCCCACGGTACGTCGCGGTTTGGTAGAGTTGGGGCCGGTGACGCCCCTGTTCGATGTCGATCGCGCCGTCCGATCTCGCGTAAACAGAACCCGCGCTCGGAACCAGCGCCGGGAGGACCTGATCAAACTGTAAACCCAGGGTTCAATTACGGTCGGCGGGCGACAGAGTTCGAGGACGTTCATCCTCGAGCAAAAGGTCTGGTAGGTTTGCTGGATGGTGCAAAGATGCCGATTCCAGTCGGTGGCCCTGGGCGTCGCGTGGCGTACGCCGCCCTGGTGGCTTCGGGATGGCGCTGTCTGGAGACCCGACATTCTCTGGGACGGTCAGGGCCAGCGAGCGGGGAGGGCGAGCACGATGCATGAGATGAACCGGTGGAAGAGGAAGAGCAGGGGCCGAGATGGAAGGGAAAGGCCGAAAGACGATTTGCGTCCGAAAGCGGCGTTTTGAGGCGCAGAAGCTCGGCGCAGGCCCTGATTCACCCCTAACGTCAGGCGGGTAGATATCATATCATCCGCCGATTGATATCGCTTCCCCAATCGACGCATCCGGCAAGTCAGAGTCAGGCAGCGGACGCTATGAGGGCGATGACTGTACGACTCGCCCGGCCAGTTTACAATCAGAGAGCAGGGCTCGCGACAAATCACAAACCTTGCGGCTTGGATCCCAGTAGGTTTCCCACAAATTGGGCGTATGACGATCACAGCGCGAGCACAAACAAGTTGGGCATGTACATCATAGTACAAGTACCGGCATTGCTGACAACGAGGCAAAGCGTTGACGCAACTTGTCTTTGAGCTTATGCTGGTTCCACACGTAAGCTCCTCCGGCCCAAACAAGGTATGATCGCCGTCCAGAGCATGCTCAAACGTGGCGGATCGTCACCTGGACCTCGATGACGATCGCCGCCGGCGCCACCTATTTGAGCTAATCCAGCTGAGCTCCTCCGCGCCGCACCTTGTCAGCGACGATGATCGCTGATGACGGCAGTCGGAACGACAGCCCACAGGGCAAGGCATGGCATTCATTGCATCATAAACCAAACTATCAGGCGCTTCCACCGTCGATCGTCACTGTCGTCTCCAATCCCCTTGCCGTCCATCATTCTCCGTCAAGTCGTCCTTTTCGTTTGCATGTGCTCCAATCGAGATCCCAGTCTAAGCTACCCCCAGCCGTGAGGACCCACCAAGAACCTCTGCCTGGGTCGGCCTGGTGCTCCACGTCCATCATACAACCTACCAAGCCATGTGCCGTATCGAAGTCGGATCCACCGTCCTGCGTACCGTCATGAAAAAGGAGAAAGGATTGAGGCCCGAAGAAGGATGCCATCAGATTGGCCGGAACATGTGAAGATGGCGAACAAGTAGTCAAAGAAGTCAATGCACAGTTGCAAGGTACAAAAAGGGCGATAGTGATGGCACAAGGGGGTCGGTATTGTTGACAGGAGTGTATTGGTGTTTTGAACAAGGAAGAAAAGAGCGGTCATTGCCGTGAGCGAGGTTCGGGTGTGTACAGGGTGAAGAAATGTCGAGCGGAAGGGGGAGCGAAGTCGGGCAATCATACATCGTCGATATCGGGCACCGAATGGAACAAGTGTCGAGATCCGCATCCAGGGAAGCCGTCCACCAAAGCACCAGGCCCGGCATCTCCGACGGTCCCCAGCGTCCACATTCACGCCTGCGTCTGAGCAGCCTCCAGCAGGCTCTCCGTCTGCGACTCAGCGCTCATCGGCGCATCTGAGCTCGGCGCAGTAGCGAGCGGAGGGACCGTGGCATCACTATGTCGTCTCCCCTGGTCGTAGAAGGCCCCGCTGCCCCCCACCCCCGTCATGTCGCCCACTCCGCGCAGGCTCATCGTTGGGGTCGTCTGGTAGCTTGCTCCTCGGCGGGCATATGCGGCTCCATACGGGCTACTGGAGCCGTACGGCTGGTTGTGATCGGTGATCTGCGAGTATCGCTTGTACGTCGCAGGGGGGTGGAACGACGATGTCGAAGCCGTGTGTGGGTAGGACATGGATGTGGCGGAGATGGCGGACGGCATGGGCTGATGTTGCGGGAAGGTGGCGTCGGTGGTGCTTGACGGGGTGTGCTGTGACGGGACGGACGAGTCTGGAGTCAGGGTGATTCTGGGCCAGGACGGGTGCAAGCGGCGGCGAGCCATCTGTAACAGGGGTCCTCTACTCACATAGGCTTGACGAAGAGGAGGGCGAGACTTGGCCGGTGCGTTGCATCGACAACGGCGGGGGCGCTTCGCGCCTGAACCCAGTCGCCGGCGCCGTCTTCCGCAACTTGGACTCGTCACCCTGGGGCGGGCGTGCTCGGCGGTGCGTCCTTTCGTAAATCCCACATTCTGTTTCATCAACACAGCGTCCTACCCGTCTTACACGATATCGGAAAGACATAGGCACACGAAGCGCAGGAGAAGGACATATAGGTAGACATACTGTTGCACAGCTGGTGTTTAGCTCGGGGGAATGCAGTCCGGCGCTTGACTCCACTTACGATGCGACCGGGGTTCATCACCGACTTTCTCCACGAAGGGGGCGTCTTCGCCTCGCAGTTGAAGCACATGCGCTTGAGCTGCGGGTCAGCAATGTCTATCCTCTTGCAAGTCTCGATAACCCACCTCCGGCGTCTGCTTGGCCTCGGCGTCCGTCGTGTATTCCACCCCACCCTGCTTGTACGTCCTGTCCCAACCCGGTGTCTCAACTCCACTGTCGGCAGTCAGTGGCGCCGGAATAGTTGCCGCACTCTCCACATCGCTGTCGTCGGACCTCCCGACCGACGTCGGGGAAGGTTTCACCTCACACCGCGTGTCCTCCTTCTCGCTCAGACTCGAGACCGATTGTCTGCGCTCGGTCAGCCGGCCCTCGGTCACTTGATTTCCGGCCTGGTTCCACCCCGAGAACGCTGAGGGCTGAATCGTCCCGCCCGAGATGCCGTAGTTTGGCTGCGCCGGAGGGGTGTAAACCGACGCCGGGGTCCCAGCGCTGGTAGGAGTCGAAGCCGGGTGAGGCGGATGCGGCGGGTAGTGCTGCGAGTAGTGCTGATAGCCCGGGTGTGGTTGATGCGGGTACGCGGGATAGGCATATGGCTTCTGCGCATAGTGGCCCGTGAGGTACGACGGGGCGCCGGGGTAGTGAGGATGCTGCGCCATCGACGCGAAGCCCTGGACGGGCGGCGCAGTGTGCAGTTGCGGGTGGACATGCGAGGCCAGAGGGGGCGGTGGCGCCTGGTGTGGCGAGTACGAGGGCTGCCAGTATGTCGATGTACCGGTGGGCGGGAAGGCCGTGCGGATCGGCGGGAGCATCGTGGTGTTCGTGAAGGTGGGGTGGATGACCGCTGTGGGCTGCGGATCGTCGCTGTCATGAGTATCGCGATGCACACATGTATGTCCGGCACTTACGCCTTTGGCGGCCACTGGGGCTGAGGGACGTTGTTTGCCTGAGGCGAGGCCGTCGTGGCGGTGCTCCGTCTGCGTGTCAGTGCATGTTGAGACCTCGGTGCCATCCACCCACTCCTGCGAGGTGCTGTTGTACTCCCCCGTGCCGTACGCGTACGTCTGGGCGTGTACGAGTCCCGGCCTCGTCGGCGGGGTCATGAGCACCTGTCTCGAGTCGATGAGGTCGTCGAACTCGAGGGCGCTGCAAGTGGCGGACGAAGGGGGGTGGTAAGGCGAGGGCGGGTAGAGCGGCGG